>JAIPRL010001741.1:0-74325 GCA_025469235.1 Pemphigus obesinymphae | reverse complement strand
ATTATCTATTTTATTATTATAGGAATCGTTCATAGATAATATTATCTATGCAATCGGTATTTAATTATTATCACAACATATTATCGTCAGAGAGTATTATAAAATTGTATATAATCTCTTTGAAAAATTAATTTCAGAGGCTGTCTCTCTCGCACATATGTTGGCTTCAACGTTTTATATACAAATCGAGTGCAATGCGCGGTCTATATATTATAAGTCTATGGTTTGGGGAAATCGATGAATGTGATAAGGTTTGTTTATACCAGGGTTAGTTTTTTTTCTCAAATTGTCACCAGGCGCCAATCACAAGTTTACGTCTGCCTTAGAAAATGGTGTCGAAATCGGAAGTTCAAGACCGGAAAAAGAAAAGGAAAACCACGAAGAAAGAATATTTATATATGATATATATAGTTAGGCAGTAAGAAGTTGTTATCATTATTTACGATTTAGTTCAACGTATATAATATATACTATACAAAATATTAGTGATATTTGTGTAGGTATGCAGATAAAAATATATGCGTTAAAAAGCGATTGATAAATGTTAAATAATTTCTCTTATTTATATTTTTAAAATGACGATATTGTAATATAGTTGTATTTGAACTTTGAAGCATTTATTTATTTTTTTCGTACACGTGTGGGAAATCGATTAACATTCAAGTAGATATATACAGCGATCGAATAAAAAGTAAACGAAAACCTATATTCTATATTTAGTCATTTATCACTGTATATAACTTATATACTTGTATATAGTCGTGATTACATTTGATGATTACATTTGTTTACTCAATGATGTACATTTTTTACGAAATTTTTTTTTTTTTTGAACGACGAATTAAGTCGAAACTATTTTATATATATAAAGAAAAGTTCAAAAGCTAATATGAAGTTTAGAGGTAGGTACACTGCAGTATTGTGTATATTATAATGCTTTTTCTTTATTTATGTATTATATGTTTTCCACGGACGTATTTATTATGTTGTTTTAATGGGATACTAATTATTTAAAACGGTTGTCTTCGCAGGGTAGAATTACGTATTTGTCTCTAACCCTACCCCTCACTAATCCCCCCTGGCCGTTGTCATTTTGTTTGTGAACGGTAATAAATTTTTAGCCTTATCTATCGCGCTTCTGCCTCGGTTTTATTTTGTTTGTATTTTTAGGTTTTTACCTAACCCGAGGTTTTTATCTTTATTTATAGTGACACGAGATAGGGCAAAAAAAGTAATTAGCCTTTTTTTCCTCTTCCCTTATACAGTTTTCGCTATATCTTCGTTGCCATTACACTAGTCTTGCAGCCGTTTTGTTTTGGTTGTACGCCTTATAGGTATATATTTCGTGCACACGACAAGGCCTTTATAGTTGGGTATTTGGTGAATTTTCTCATGGTTGCTAACTTTTGAGTATTCGAGCCGAAAGAGTAATTTTTAATAAAACATTAATTACGTAAAACTGTCTTTTCAGTAATTTAGCATTTTCCCCCAACAAGTCGCGAAAAGTTTATTATTGATAACTGATCGGAAACCGCATCGACCGTTTTTGCAGTATTCGAATTGGGTAATTGATATAAAACAGTATACAGTACCTACAGTATTTTTAAATGATAATTATTAAGTACAACTATATGATTAAAAATATATTCATAAATAATAATTTAAATACCTAATCATAGTATGAAGATTTGAGGAAAGATAATAGATAAAACATTTGTTAGAGAAGTACAGGGTATGACATGTATATATGATAGGAAGGCGTATGATAGGATTCCTAGAGAGATCTTGAAGTGGGTATGAATGAAAAAAAGGATTACTAAAAATGTACCTATATGAATGTAATTAAGGACATATATTGAAGGGTCGAGTACAAAGGTGTAGAGTTTGTGAGGGGAAATTGAGGATTTTAGTGTAAGAGTTGGAGTGTACCAGTATTTGAGTCTTTATTTATTTTTATTGGCAATGGATGAAATTACAAAGGATATATTATAGGGTGAGGAACCATGGTGTAGGCTATTTGCAGATGATATAGCGCTAGTTAGGAGACAATCTTGAGAAAGTAAAAGGCAGATTTAAAAAGTGGAGGAAAGGTCTTGTGGGTAAAGGATTAAGGATTTATAGTGGTATTGAGTATGATTTTGGAAAAAAGGGAACACAGAGCGAATAGGGATTAGGGAGAAAAGTTATTGAGGTTGAGTGGGGATGAACTGGATGGTTGAAAAGTCCAAGTATTTAGGATCCATTCTTCAGAAGGATAGTAGTTTCAAGGAAGATATAAAAGTGTATGCATGAAGTGGAAAGAAGAGAATGACAAACAGAGGATGTGTGTAGCAGAGATGAGAATGTTGAAATTAATGAGTGGAGTGACTAGAGAAGATAAGATAAGAAACTATAGTATATTATAAGAGGTAGTATAGGAGTGGTTGGTTTTAATAGTGGTCAAAATGAGAAAGAGTAGATTGAAATGACTGAGACATGTTTTAAGGAGAGAAGAGACAGGTGCAATAAGATTAGTAAATGGAATGTTTATTGAAGGAAAGGGGAGAATAGAAAGACAGAAAAAAAAAATGTGAAGATGTAATAGAGGGTGGTTAGTAGATGTAAGTGGAGAGGACATGTGAGATCGAGATAAGTGAAAATGCTATTGACTATTGTGGCCTACCCTAAATAGTTGGGAGAGAAGGTGAAGTAAAAAAAGAAGAAGAATGTTTTTATTCGTATATACAACTATTAAGTTTACATTTAGTACTTTGTTTAGTTAATAAATAATGTGGATGGTTCTATAAAACTTGGTAACTTGCCTAACTGATAATTAGAACATGATAATCCTTAAACCATTTTTGACGTGTTGCCAACATAATTTTGTGTCACCGCCGCCTATATAGGAAAGATGAATACCCACTTACCGCTATTTTGATACCGCTGATCATAATTTGCACGCCGTTTGTATTCGTGATCATACGTTTTAAATTTGGAACACTTGCAACTTTTGAGTGTAAGTTATTATTGGTTAAATTCTATAATAATTAATATCAGTTATTATAAAATATTCATTGAAATTTCCGTGCCTTGTAAATACTGCATGGCCGTTGATTATCTAGTATTCGCAGTTTGACCATATTATTACATATCGAATGATTATGATAATTAGATAATTATTTAGGTAGTAGGTAGCTGTTTATTAGCTGTGCCTCTTTTTGTTTTAATACCACATATTATGTATCGTTTGAGTGAAAGAACTGTGTAACCATGGGGTTTTTTTTTTTTTTTTGTTTCGTTCGGAAACATCGAAAAGGTGGCTCTTTCGCATTATAATTTATTGTCTGTGCACACAACATTTGCACCTAGAATGGAAAAAACCACCCAACGAAAACAATTCACTGTGTCCAGGAAACGGGTACCTGTGATTATAACCGAAACCCGGCCCGCTATAATATGTATTTTGTTAATGCCCCTATTCTTTGTCGGTGTAACGTGTGTTCGTATACTATAATATAATATGTGGGTAAAAATTAAACGATACGGGCCACGGGAGCTCCAAAATTGTTAAAAACTGCAGGAATACATACAGGCAATGCAGGGCAAGTTAATGATTTTTTTTTTTAACTGGGTCGGGTTAAGTTATTAGTAAAAAATAGTAAAAGTTAAGATTTTTAAGATTATGTTAAGTTTAAAAAATAACTTATTAACTTAAGTTAAGCGAATATTTTTTTGTACGAGTCTATATTATAACATTTGAGATATACTTTATAATAATAATTATTAAAATTAACGACAAATAGAAACAAATGGAAATTGTTTATTGCAAATTAGTACCTAGGTACCTAAATATTGTTTATTGACGGGAAATCTAATATATTTCAAGATTTATATTATGGGAAGATTATTATATAATTTATGTGTATTCTTGTTTTATTTATAGTTTTGGGAAATAAATAATTCTTATATATACCTAGTACCTAATAATTATTAGAAACGACAAAAACAACTTAATTTTTATTCAACAATTTTGACAATAGACACAATATGAAATCTAAATATGTATCAATTATTTTAAAATTAACTTAACCGAGTTATAATTTGAATAAACATATTACATATTTTAATAGATATAATAAAAATCGTGTAATGGAATTAAAATTTGTTTTCACATACGTGGCCGTTTCCATGTACGTATCGTGTTTGTCGCATATACTGTGTAATAATATGTAGTCATCGCGTGCGTTTTGTTTGTTCAAACGCTGCATGGAAAATAAATAGTTAAACGTTATTATCGTTCCCGTGTGGGCAATTATAAAAAAAAAAAAAAAAAAAAAAAAAAAAAAAAATGTAAAACCATATATTATACGATCTATACTGTCTTCGAAAGAAAACACAATCGTATTATACATAGAAAATGCCGTGGTCAAAGTTGAAATTATCGGTCGTCGTTTTTTCCAAATCGCCCCAGTCAAGTATATACTCAGACTATAATATTATGAATATTTAATGATTATTATTTTTATTATAGCTGTCGTTCAAACAAAGAACCTTTTGAATTTCTCTTTACGGTTTCCTCTATTAAATGTTGTATGTATAATATACGAGTATATATGCGCACGTCATTCATCTGGTTGGGAAAATGAAGGGTTGAATAAAAAAAAAAAGCTCATCTCGCTAATGATGGTATCGTCCTCGACTTCCCCACCCTATCGTCATTACACACACACACACACACACACATACACGTAAAGATGCATTCGCCTCTCGCACGAACGAATATTTATATTATATACATAATTTTTTGACGGGCTTTACGTTACCACCAGTTATTATTATTTTTTTTTTTATGGATGTTAAAATATATTATATACGCGTACGAAATGTATTGGAAATTACATTGCATATCTAACGATAGATATAGGATCGAAACATAATTGATCATCGTAACTAAAAAAAAATATTCCTATTAGTACTCGTTGAGTACAATAATATGGTGCTTAGTACCTAAGTTTAATATAATATATATAGTAAATACAAGAGTGAAGTTAGAATTTAGGTAACGGTAAATATTGCAATGATAATACTTCAAATAAAATTATACTTTTGCCAACTCGATTGATTTTACGTTATGATTTCTGACTGTTCGTTTAAGCAATAGTTTTGTTATAGTTCATACAAGGGATAGGCATAATCTTACTGGCCGTCGTTTTTTATCCGGCCCGGGCTATCCTTTGATATTTTTATAATCAAATAATTTACTTCAAATATAATTAAAACCGCTCGGTATTATTTATTTGGAAAAGTTATTAACAGTAAATCATAAGTACATCAAACTTGGATATTAGTTCTTATCATATATGCATTAAATATAATATGTTAATTAATTTGTTTCATATAATAATAGAAAACTAGCCCGCAGCTATTTTAAAATTAAAAAATCAGTTATCTAGTTACTTTGAAGTTGCCCATCTAGCTGGCTTATAGGATAATAACAAATATTGAACCAGGTATAGCACTGAGTCTTGGTCGTTCAATAGAAAAAATAAAATATAAGTAGCGGATACGAGATTATTAAGGTGGATATATATATGTGTGGTTAGTATCTAATAGATAGAATTTATTAGAAGCGATATACAGGGTCGTCCCGACAAAAGTTTTTTGGGGTGATGAAAATATAAAAAAAAATATATAATACTTTTCTTCAAAATATAAAATAAGCAAAAAAAAAAAAAAAAGAAAGAAAGAAGGGCATCGAGACTTTTTCTATTTGCAACTGAACTTAATTTTGCTGACTGCTTTCATAGATGAAAGATACCCCCACGCCCCCCCATCCCTCAGAACGGCCTTGGAGATATATACCTAAGTATTAAGTAGGGTTAGTATATGTTTTTATGACCTTTTCATATTTTTTGTTTTAGTCTTGTACATTGCAGGCCTAATTATAAGTTCGTTTAGTATGACGTAGAAGAAGCAGTTATATGAATCCTTTATGAATCCTATAATATCCTTTTGTGAGACAAATCGATACCTACTCAAAATCACTAAAAAATCACTCCGGGAGAACCTATACTGAATTTCACGAGAGATCGTCCGTACAACACTCGTCCATCGTCGCGCATCCCCCACTATAATCACACTCGTTAACATCGTTTATCGTACGCTCTGTAATATAACACGTATGGCATCTACTATTTTATTTTATCAGCACTTACGAGCATTCTGTGATATGTTCATTCTGTGATACAATAATGAATTTTGAAACGTGCTTCGATCTTGTTACGGTCACACTGCGTTCTTATCACCTGCGCCATTCCGGAGATGATCTCTCGTGAAATATAGTATAATACATGACAAAATAAACAGGTATGACAGCAACTTACATGTTTTGGTTCAACTCGCGCAATTATGGTGGACGCTGGTTTTCCGTTTATTATCATCTCAGTATCTACTTGTCTGCACTCGTGTAGATAATAAATACACCGTACTTTCCAATGAAACTTGCATTATCTACTGCACTGTTGATACCAGTTGATGGTAATCATTATCACACAAAAAGTGTGCGCCAGTGTACACGAGTATATGCGTATATGGAAAACACTATAACTTAAATCGTAGTGCATACCGAGAAAAGAACATTGATATAACTTTCGGAGAAAAGCAATATGGCGGTGTACTTGCGTATCACAAAGCTGCCAGCATACCTGTTTATTTTGTCATGGTATATACATCTATACATACACATCTATATCACCTATTTTTTCGCGGTCGGTTAATTCATTATTTATTTTGTCAATCTCTTCATTTGATATTTTTCTGTGCGTTTAACCGAAAAAACCGTGTCGGGTGTGAAAAAAAAAACCACTATCGTTGTTATAATATTATAACGATTGCGAGCGAGACGAGGTGTACCTACACTGAAAATAGGTAACGACGACACGCGTGTGCCACACGTGTGTCTTACTTTGTCCGCGGTCGGTGCGTTATATTGTTATACGTTATTCTCTGGAAACAATGAGGCCCAAGTTCAATCGTGCGCTGGGATTCAGTGTGTAACCGCAATAATCTCCAGAATGAATAGGACGGAGAGATAATAGTGTGCGGGCCGCGTGCCCTTCCCCCGAAACATTCGTGTTGTTGTCGTCGTCGCGCGTATATAGTTTCTCTCTCGGCGCACTACAGTCCATATGATATGCCGTCACGACCGTCGTGGATGACCAGTCACGGATTTTTCATTTTTTTTTCTTTTTTCATTTTCATTTTCTCCTCCGAGCAACAATACTTCGGGGGGGGGGGGGGGTTTAGACAATAACGAATTATTATATAGTTAAAGACGGGATGACGACGACGAATGGAAAAAAGAAAATCTATTAATATTTAATTATATAATTTATAATCTAATTAATTTAATTAGTCAGCGAGATAACGTCGTGTTCTATATATATATATAAGTACGGCAGATCTTCGTTTAATTACTGCAGCAGTTTAAATATTATATATCGGTTCGCGGCGAACTTTTTTTTCGATATAATTCCGTTTTTAATAATCGTACGTGCGCCGGAAATGCGTTCGACCGTACCTATATATAAAAACGCATCGACATATTGAAATCGAATATATCGTAAAAAGTCCAACTTGGACGAACTATTTTTTATATATATACCAAAAAAAAAAAAAAAAAAATATGACGATTTTTTTATTATTTTTCGTATTATTTACGTTTTTAATGAAGTATTACGTTTAATTTTGTAAAAAGTATATAGATTCGATGTCGTTGACCGGGTTCGACAAACTAAAAGTTCGGTTCGACATCTAAATTTTGAGTTTGACCCCGTCACCTCTAATATATATATGCGTATCTATTAAATTTACGGATATCTCGTAAATTTGTGTACGGTCGTAGGACCGTAGGTACAATATTATATTTATATAACGTGTAGATTTTTAGATTTTGATTCGAAGTATCGCTATATTTTGTTTTCGAAAACTATATCGTATATATTCGGGACTTTATATATTATGTTCATAATATTTAATACTCATCTATTTATACTTTTTGAATGAAAAACATTCTCAAAAAAATATGTAAGAGTTAAATTTTTTGGGAGACAACCGTACGTATTAATGTGTACGTATTTTTAATGCATTGCCAGAATATATTTACCTGCTCGCTGCCGTGTATTACATATTATATATGATAACAAGACATACTTTTTTTTTTGTAAGGCAATACCTACTCTTTTTTGTTGCATTGTCCTATAGTGTCTTTAACAATAGTGTTTAACACAAGTAATTGTACTTTTTTTTATTATATATCACTGGTTAATATAAATATTTTATTATTGTTCATGATTTGATTATTTATATTTGATGGTTTCACCTAATGCATATTAATAAAAAATAATGTTTAGCTAGGTACTTTGGTATGAACCAAGATCAGAGTTGGGTATGTATTGTACTGTATTATACCAATGTATTATACGTTTAGTTTAATACGTATTATACATCCTTTTTCATTATAAATTTGTCTGCAGACTGCAGTGCCTTTGCTTTTGATACGTTCAAATCCGTATTTCCACACATCATGGCGAGGCCTACCTCCAGATATTTTATAACAAGTTCTATGCACAATTCAACAAATGTTACAAAATTCAAAAATGTTGCTTGAAAGTTGAAACAACAAAACTGACATTTAATATCGGTGATTGTCAAATACTCAAATTATAATAGATATTACTGTAAAAAAACCATAGAATAACATTATTCTATGAAAAAAACACGAGAAAAATGTATAATCACTTAATATTATAACTACACGGACGAAAAAAGTTGATTGTGTATTTTACAAGATAATTGATTAAATTTATGTTTCATACATTTATGACGCATTATACGTAATACCTAACCCTGACTACGATATAATACTGTTATACATAGTACATATTATATAATATACTTAGTATTTTCACCTTTAAAAATAAATTTATTTTCAGTTCAAAAGTATTTTCATCATAAAGACACACCCTTAATAAGTTGACCTTGTAGTGAAATTATAATTTCAAATATTCAGTTTTTTTTTCTAGCGGATAAAAATAGAAATAATGAGTAGGTAATCAGGTAAAAAAACTTGTGTTTGTCGATGGCCTATGGGAAATAGAGTATCTAAAATAGTTTATACATTAATGAATTCCATCAAGGGAGTGTTTTTTTTATGATAAAGAAGAATACATTTTAAAATGTACTGTTTTTGGTTTTATATCAGGTCACCATACAATGGTGTAGTGAAGTAATTTTTTTATGGGGGGGGGGCAGTGTGTTAATTTGGTGAACTGATTGAACTTTATTTTGTATGATCAAAAAAAAGGTCTATATACCTTTTAATAATTTGGCCTACTATAAAGCTAATTTTTAAAATACTTCCTTAAACCCATAAATAAGCAAAAAAAAGTCATCAATTTATTTTTACCTTTTTTTACCCTCCGCTAGTTACGTCCGTAATAATCCGTACGTATCGTAAATAATAATATATTTTTAAAAATTAACTTGTATTTGTATATAATTGTATACTTTAGTTTAACTAATTATTAATATACCTACTTATGTTTTTATGTTTGTTTCAGGTTAGTATATTTAAATCCAATAAAGCACTTAAGGACTTCATATGTGAGTTAACTCAATATTCTTAACTATAAGTAGTATGGGTATTTGGTCTTATATAATTTATAAGTATATTTTTAAACTATATACAAATATGAAAGTCATTTTTATCTGTATTATTGATTCATCTTTTTTTTTGTAAAATTTTGGGAGTAAGTTTAAATCGATTTATGATGATTTTTCTCTAGATATACATATATATGTACTTATATATAAGTGTAGTACACAGATGTCTCTCGGATAGCACGATAACAAACAACTTGATAGTCTTGTCATATCGGCTGAATCAAACGTAAAGTCTTGTGGGTGATAAAATACTTTGTTGTGATAATATGAAATGCGAATTTCAACAATAACGTAAAATTGTAGTGAACTAATAGCATGATGACACTAGGTAAATAATTTTAGCCTATGGTGCAGAATAGGAGAGAAAAACAATTTAAACAAATTGGCAAACAATTTGATACAACCGGTTTTATATACATATTTAATACTTAACTGCTTCCATTGAATTTCATTCACACATTATCGAGTTTATTTAAAATAAATTGTTTATACAATTTAAGGATTCATACCAAATACTATTACTATTTACTAATTAGATAAATTAATATGAGTAAGAATAAAAAAGCAAATATGTTGTGTTTTTAATCTTTTAATTACAAAATATATTTAAAAATAATTCCAATTAAATAACAATGTATCTATCAAAAGTTATAGAACCTTATGAAATCTTATACTCGTGTTATATTTTATAATTTTAATCATGTGATTATTGGATTATAAGATGATAAGATGAAAATTGTGATGAATAAATATTATTTCGATTTAAACTGAAATTAATATGTTTTGGTCAATAATTTTCATTCTTCCATTATTTTTTTACTTTAAATAATTGGATAAAATCGTTTTCAATTTTTTTGGTTAATGACAATCGGTTTATAAATAATAAAACCTGTAAATTTCGTTATTTTTTTAAAAATTAATTTTATATACAAATTAATCAAGTTTAGTATTTATAATGATATTATAGTAAAACCTTTATATTAAAAATATTAATTTAAATTAATTTAGTTAAATAATTAACCTTAAAATCTCAAGTTTAAACTGGTGAATTGAATAAGAGGATGGTGTTGCTCTCCGCCATTGTTCCACAAAAAAATAGAATTTGACACATTTTTATTGTTAAATAATATAGTACTCCTAAGTATTACAGATCATCCTTCTCGTTTTCTAGGGATCTTGTATCGGCCTCTGAGTTAAAAGATAATAATTAACAATACATTATTTCAAATTGTTAAATTTAAAGTTAAAACTACGAAAACTTAAAGAAGGAAACTTAAAAAAAAAACAAAAATATACAATAATATTTTTCAAGAATACCCATAAATTTTAGTTATTATTTCGTTTAGAAAAAAATAAAAACATTTATAAAAATGTATTTTGGTTTCGTTTCCGTTTTTGGTTTCATAATTTTTCCTGTGCACAATTGATCAATTTTACCGATTTAAGACCCTGAATTTAAAATATGGTTGTTATTGCTTTTTAATTTTAAGGTGACTGTGATGAAATTTTGAAATGTGTTCGAGTTTGTCATTTCTAATATGAGAGTAAATTAACCTACTATTACCAAAAGTATACACAAGATCATTCTATGATGTAGCGTTATCTTTTATTTTTGAAACTTTGTAAAGAGATATTTTAACTATTTCTAAATCTCTATAATTTAAATTTAAATTAGACGACGCTACAGCATGATTCAAGGGCGGATACAGGCAGGAGGCATTAGAGGTTATTGCCCCCTCCTGTTTACAAAAAATAAAAATAAAAAAATTGGAGTAAAAATAGGTTGATTACCTTTTTATTGCAGTTATTATTATTGGTAATATTGATGATATTGGCACATATCGTATATTATCTATAATTTCTAATGAATATTTCAATTAAATATTTTTGGAAGTTTAAAAATTGTGTTGAACATTATTTTTTACTGTACCGACACCTTTAATATTTTTCTTAGAAATTTGTTAGTGTAAAATCTTTGTTTGAACCCATGTAAGTGCGTGACTCATATGTGTTTGCATTAAAAATCGTTTTCACAAGAGTAGGTATCTACTTATAATATATATACCTTGTGATTTATAATGATTTCAAACCCAATCGCCGAATACAAATTTGTAGATTAATTATCGTCATAAAAACCAGTAAATAATATCTTGCGTACAATTTAAGTTGACATACTACTATAAGTAAGTATACGCATATGTTTTGTTTCGAAAATACATTAAAAACATTATCATTTTAAATTTTATAATCGTAAAGTTCTATATAATATGTATTGCGGTGTTATAAAAAGTATTTCAATTATGTTTAAAATACGTATGTATTATTTTTGAACAATTCGTTTAAATATTAGAGAATAAAAATAAAAATACCCGTTTTGATCGTCGGGTTCGTGTATTTGTTCATTATAGTACACGTACACGTTGAAATTAATATTCGATCGAAAATCGTATTATCAACCGTTTTGTTTTATCGTATACCTTATACCGTGTTGTTGGTGTTGTTACCACAGTTTTATAAACAGTCTACCCTCCTTGCTATTGATGTTTTTTTATTTATTTTTATTTTTTTCTGTACAAAAAAACGATGTGTCGGTTCACGAAACGCGAACACGGTGCGAAAATCGCACATTTGGAGTTCAACGTTCGACGGTGTACTATACGTTCCATGCGTCGATCATCATCGTCACGTGCGTGAGTGCGTGCGGGCGTGCGTGTGCGAGTGCGTACGTTTGTTATTATGTTTGGTAAAACCCAATCGCTCGTCGTGCAGAGCATTCGCACATAAAGTCTTGTGTCGTCCACCGTAGCAACGCGATCTGTTCACGAGTATATATAATGTCTACTGCAGTTTTATAAGAGGATGCTGTACACCCAATTTTAGCGGTATTAAAATACGTTCACGTTCAAACTTCACGGTCGTCTTATATTAGTAAAGAGTAGAGTCAAAATGTATACAAAACGCACGAGAGATGAGAATATTTACTTAGCGTGGAGTTTTTAAGTTAAAAAATTGTTTTTTTTTTTACGTTTCTTTTTAATTTTAAAATTTTAAAACTTCACGATTTTCAATCACGGATTTTAGGCTTTCGAAAACGAAAAAAAAAAAAACATATTGAAAAAACTCCACGCCACGGCATGTAGTAAAAATACATTACAGTAGGTACATACATTTTGACTCTGTGATTATACACAGAGAAAAGTTGTAGTTATAAAACGTGAACGTGATTTTTAACAAACATCGTGGTAACACAACGATAAAAAATGGTACTGACACACGACTATTTTTAAATTGTTGGATTTTCATTTTTCTTAAAATTGCATAAAAATTTCCTATACAAAACCTTTAAAAAGAGGGTGTATAGCCGTCCTCTTAATATATGATTTCTATTCTCGGTTTTGAAATTTATTTTTGAATCTATTATACACCAAAAAGATTAAAAAAAAAAAAAATTATCCACAAACATTGATAAAGCTATTTTGTTTTTAGAAACATTTTGAGTTACCCATAGATTTTTTATTCAACTATTATAATGTATTATAATACTGTATATCGTAAATTGTATAAGTCCGAATTAATTTGTGTTCCATAGACACAGCTCTATCACACAAAATACGTATGGAAAGATAAAATTAAAAGTTCACGGTTTTCATCGTTACAAATAAGAATATTGTGTTGAATATGTAAATTTTATGATCGTTTGTATAATTTGAAGCAGACGGATTTTAAAATTTTACACAATTTCAAATTTCCGTCATAATGATTTTTTTATGGTTTTGGGTAAAGTGTAAAATCAGGGTTTTTCAAAAAAAAAATAAATTACTTTTTATTACCATAAAATCAATTTGTAGGAATGAAATAGTTCCTATATGCATATTATATTTGTGTGAAAATTTAAATGACAATTTTGGTAGGAAATAGTTCAATACTACATCGGATGCGACAATTTTATATATAAAGTGCTAACTTTTCGTAGCCGTTTTATACATGAAAAAAAACCTCATACTTTATTTAATTCCCCGGCTCGTTTCCGCCACAGCTCGACGCGTATTCCTTTATCCGTATAAAAATTAATTAACTGACAATATTATTTCCGATAAAATACATAAAAACGAGGGTATATATGAATTTCACTCAAAAGTAATTCTACTAATGAGGGGTTGTACAAAAAAAAAAGTTACAATTATTACAAGGTGTCACACTCGAACCGAGTTACAAAGTCTAGGTTTCGGACTGAAAAGGTGTTGAACTTACAAGTAGTCTGACTTAAAAGGTGTTGCACTCAGGCTAGCGTGAATGTAATATTGTAAATATAGTACGAATTATGGTGAAGGTATTAATTTTGCAAGCAATTTAATATCATGCTGTTTTTATTGTTATACCGCGATAATATAATATGTATTATGTTTGTTATATAGGTACATTAATTTTTAATCCATGGGATAAAACGTTGCTCAATCGCTAACCGACGAGCTCCACGTTGTATACACGTATATAATTGTATAATTGTATTTATATCTTGGTATATATTAAATGTCTATGTAATTTAAAATGTTATCGTTAAAAATTTAGCTTAGTTTTTTTTCGGGACAGAAATTTAGGGTTAAAATATGCATAGGCTTAATTTAATTCCATCCACGTCTCTCTTTTATAACTGTGGCAAACAAAGACAATAATAATAATAGTAATATAACAACATACAACTATCAGGCTGTTTCCACGTTTCACGGCTCATGAAACTAAAAAATAAAAATAAATGTTATACACTGTGTACTATCCGTTCTGTGCCGTCAAACAGTGTGCACTCGCATCATTTTTCTTGACCTAAAGAAATCATCAGTCTAGAGAGAGACTGACTATATTTCGTGCGTTTGAGAGTTGTTATTTTTTGTACGTTCTCAAACCGGTTTTCAAAACAACACGATTGGTTGTAATCTCGATTTGGCTTTTTACTCTTGATTTCATCGCCTAGCATTGCGATTTGCGAAGTACTACCTATAAAATATAATATGTCGATGAAAATAAATGTCTTACAAAGTTACGTGTATATTTATACTTTAATAGTTCAGTATTCGTCAATATTAATAATAATCAGTAATCACAGTCGAATCATATTTTGAAATTATAGTATAAGTACCTACAACCAAGTAATGGTTTTACAATGATGTTTATTTATTTTTTTTTTTTGGGAAACAACTTTATGGGTAGACGAAGTTGAGTAAGTGTTTGATAGTAAATTTATTCCAAATGGTACTTTCCTGAGGTCATTTTTTTATTTTCCCAGTAGTTTTTTCAAGTGTATTGGAAAACTCCCTTTCATAATGGAAAAATAACAAATAATGTTACCATATATAGTTACCAGGAAATTTATTGCTATAAATTATACAATATATGATGATGTCATAATTTTTTTTTTTACAGTATTTAATAATTATATGTATATTACACAAAGATTTCTTTAAAATGTTTCATAGATCCTAATACAAATATAATATATCCACTATACTATACTATTTTGCCCGGTGAACGAAGTGCTATTCCACCACTCCCTACTTGCCACTTTTCCAAGACTGGGAATTTTTTCATAAAATGAATCTGTTCGTATATATATACCTAATGAATATTATTTACCTAATGTAAAATTTAACGAGAAAGTCGCTGCGAGGGATTATTACTGCTCCGGCAGATGAGTTATTTTTATGGACTCGAGAAACAATGTAGGGTAGTATATATAATTATAACCTTTTAAAAGATTTCTTTTTGTTTTGCTCCCATAACCCCTCTTTCTTCACAAGCACAAACTCGTCTTTTATTCCACCGCTTTTATCGCAACTGGTCTATAAATTATTATTTATGACGTGGTTTTGACTTTGTGCAGGCGTTTAAAAACTCGTTCAGGCCTTTGTGTGTTATTGCGTGCGGTACGAACAGTGTAGGATGGGTAAGACATATGCTGGGTAATTATTAATATGACCGATTCCGTTATGGGATCCAAGTGTATGACTACGTATACACAATATCGTAAAATACCATTAGAACAGGCGCCCGTCTCTGCTGAAAGTCTTTAATTTCTTTCTTTTACTCCTGTATCGTTATATTGTTCGCTCTCTGGTAATTTATCGGAGCTTTTAAAACGGGAAAACACAAAGAGACGACCGATGTTAATACTTAAAAATAATTTACGAGTTCTCGCGCCCGCTATGGAGGTGATTTTTTGGAAAAATAGGTGAAGTTTTTGAGTATGGGGGGAAAAGTATACAACTTATCGAAAGTATTTAAAGCTTTTAACACGCCCACGCTGGGTGTACGCATATACTTGCGTCGCCATGTTATAAGGACGAGATGGCTCTAACAGATTTTTAGATCTTTTTAACCATTTATATACATACACGATACCGCAAATTTCGTATAACCTATATATATATTATATATACACGATTCCGTATGATTTAGAATCGCAGAATATGTTAGATTCTGTGATAATAATTCGTAGTGTGATATCAAATGCATTGTTATTAGCACAGTTATATTATAGGTATGCATTTAATTATTAGGCCGTTACTGTGCTTTAATCACAATAAGATAAATATTCTTATAACGTTTTCCGTCTATTTTATTAGTGTACACTACACCCGTGCAGACGCCAGACGGTATTACACTCTACACATGTGTATCAATAATTCGACACTTATACCTATAGCGTTCTTCACCTAACTGCACCGGCTGCACTGGTGCACGTTTTTTACGTCCCACCAACAATTCTGGTGTACACCGAAAATGTTAATAAAAATCATTTAATAATGAGTAAAATGATAATGTTTTTGGCCGGGTTCTACAATATATATATATATATATATAGTAACTGCTCTCCCATATTATCGTATATTGTAGTATCTGGTTAGTTTATATATGATTAACACCTATAAACGACTTCTAGTCTCGAGTCTCGCGAGTTCTTTTTACTTATAAATACTATAATCATGTAATTCGGGGTATAGTGTATGCAATACTCGAATTGGAAAAATAGAACCTAACCTAACCTACTTTCGGGCTTTCAATAAATGAGCGTTATTTCAAACTATATAATATGTAACTCGTACAAATACCGTAAAAAATAATTAGTAAGGGTGCTCTCAAAATATAAAACAGTAGAGGAGCTCCGTCCCGTTGACGCACTCTCTCCCACCCCCCCTCCCAAATCCGTGCACTGCGTGCACGTATATAAATGATTATGAACATCTACACGATTCCGCAAAGTTTTCGGAATCCTTTCTCCACCGGACGAGATCATATCGGTTCTCAAACGGGGTGGAGCTCATTCATCATGTGTTGTCGTCGGATGACAAGTCAAATCGGATAAACGTCTACCGAGAGCTCTCTGTCGTCCGGTTCTATCGGGTCGGCAAAATAGACGTAACGACGAACACAGCGCCTCGTATATATTATATAATGGTTTTCGATACGATTATATAACTTAAAAGCATTTCGCCCATTATATATAGTGCAGGGAAAAATGGGCATTAATTTCATAAATTTCTGCAAATATAAAATATAATACCCGTATATAATATATATTATCCCTAGAATCCCTCTTAAATGTATACAACGATGCCGTAGTATACTTAAATAATATGTGTATTGAATATTTGTTATTATTACTTAAAACATATGTTATAAGTATATATAATATATATAATATATATTATACACGTATATAACATATGTTGCTAATTTTTAAATACATAGACGTGACCCACGTTTTCATATAGTATCAATACTTTGTTATTACACATTTAACGTGTTTTGATTGATTAAATATAGTTAGGTATAACTAAGTTTGGTTGTTAGAGTTGAGTATATTTGTTGAAAAAATTACCATTCGTTACGATAATATATTGAAGAATTATACATAGTACGTACAAAAAGTTTTGGAACTATTTAACTATATCTATTTACTTTACTTTTGAAAATATTAGAACGTTCACTATGTTATGTGTAGTGTATAATATGCAAACGTATAATATATATCCTTAGATTTTGTTAAAATTGTATTTTTTAAATTATTTTAGCAAAAATTAAAATTCCTTCGATTATAATATGCTTAATAAAGTTTTTTAGACGACAGTGGCTGAATTAATATAATATGTTAATATTAACAAATTAATATAATATGTTGTTTTAAAAGTTCCTATATGTCCTATATATGTATATAATGTGACACTATAACGTGTAGTGTTATTATGATATATACGAGATGTAGAGATATTGTGTTTTTGTTAAATTTTTTGACGACACATTGTGCTGAGCACATAAATCATCTCTTTTATGTATATATTACCACTTGGGTTTATAATATTTTATATTATATACCTATATATACAATTTACTATATATTTTCACATTATATACGTGTGAACAATACAGTATATACTCGTATATTATACTTCGTACTTCGGTCTCTGGCCACTCTTCTCAAGGTGTAGCAATGTGGCATATACTATATAGTCGGAAGGGTATACGTGTCTTATCGGTACTATATCAAAAGCACACACAGGGGGTTTATTGTAACGTAAAAAAAAAAAAAAAAACGTAAAAATCGACGTATCGGGGTTTATTATCCCGGGAATAATATGTGCATTATAATAATAATAACAATACAAATATTATACACTGATACGCATATTATCCACTATTCACCACCATCAATGCCCCAATATTAAAACACTTTTTAAAATTGAATATTAAGTATATGAAATTTTGAGTTTAATGTCTGCAATTTATACATGATATTATAATTTGAAAATATTAATGTACAATACAATATATAATTACTATTCCTGTTCTTAATATCCAATTTAAAACATGTAGAACAGGTATGCTAAAATATTTAAAAAAAATAAAGGGTATACTCTCCGTCTCTTTATGGGCCATCCCAATTTAACCTATTTAATTCTACCTATAACGGGAACACATATATATATCTGTAAGATTTTTCCGAGGGTTTCAGGACCTTTTCTATAGTAGGTAGTGATAAAGTACTCTATGGAAATTGATTAACTTTATATCTATAATATGTATATATTATAAATATACCATAGGTATATAATCAGCATATCTGTTAGTTATAATACACGAGGATTTTAGTTCAAATTACGACATAATATGCTATTATTATATGCAATTCTAGAGCAGTTGGTTATAGTACTCTACAGACTGCAGTACTGCAGTAAGTATATAAGTTTAGAAACAGATTAATGATTTTACCATCGTCATACACACTCAATCATTCTTTATGTGTTTTCCAGTTTAGTTTTATATCGTTTTCAGATAATTAATATGATAGAATTACTTATATATATACACACTACAATGGAAATTATATTATTATAATCAATTTGTGTTCTCACCCAAAGTTTCTTGAGTCATATGTTATGTTCAATCATGTTATGCATATTTAAATTTAAAGTTTTACTTATATCACGTAATGTTATAATTTTATTATTTTATTAATATTATTATTTATTAAATTGGGCAGCTATCGTTGTATTATATGTTCATCAGCATTGGAAAACACAAGGAAAAACATAAGACTGGTTTAATTAAAATTTAGCTGTGAGCCATTTGAATATAGATATTAAATTTTTCTTTTTAAACTAAATTGTACACAATTTTCACGTACCTATATAATATATATATATATATATATATATATTTTATGCATCGGACAAACATACAATTGAACATATAATGTGGTCGTACATTACGGTACAAATCGGACTCCCTTGGTTTTTGAGTATATCTCTTGACACTAAGCTGGGATTGTGACCGAATTTACGAGGGTTAAGCGTGTTTTATGGAGCTTCCCTCCTCAATGTCTGCAATAATTCATCCAACATGCTGCACCGTGTTTAGTAAATACAATTTATACACTTGCTATTTGTTATAGTGAAAAACTCATCAAAGTATATAGTGTGTACCTATCCGGTAAAATGTTTTAGTAATACATTTATGAAGTACTTATTCATAATGTTAAATAATTTTAGTAATTTCTCGTCGTTCATTAAAATGTATTAAAAAAAAAAAATAAATAAATAAAAAAATGATGTAACAACATGTACATAATATACATGTATACCCAGTAATATTGAATGTGAACGTATTTTGTAGTAAAATAATTAAACAAGTCGTTCAGATACAGACGGTGGAAATTAGTTTATCGTCCTTTCGATCCTCAGACAGGATATTATTATAGTGCGTATACTGCATTATTATTAATTTAAATTTAAAATCAAAGAAAAATCATTACATTCGAAAGTCGATGCTGAGCGAAATTCGATATAATACTATTAAAAAAATTAAATAGGTAACCATGACAACTTTATTTGCTATTTTTGTTATAAAATATAGTTTTTCTTTGTGGATAAGACTACTAGGAAAATTGAAAAATTACATCTTTAAAGTACCAATTATTAGAAATAACTTTCAATTAAGAATGTTCTTTATCCCGAAACTACTTGACTCCTATATCCTGAAAAACGTATATAGATATAAAATGAAAAAATATGTTAAAATAAAAATGTATTGAAAATCGGTACTATATATCATGAGATATAATTTAAAAAAAGAATGGATAATATACTCGTAATTATTAGTTACATATAAAAAGTAACTATGTAACTACAACACGAGTATGTTGCGTTTTCCTTGAGATCACTTTATAATATATAATAGTAGTTTCTAATTAGAGTAGTCGACCTTCTTTCAAAGTTTTTTTCATTGCAATTATTGGAACTTTACAAATACGCCATGCAAAATGTACATTAATATTATACATTTTAAAATTTTAGTATTATTAAAAGTTAAAAAAACAAATGCTGTGATTATGTATGTATTTTGTAAAATATGAAATTGTATGCAAACACAAACTGCACACCGTTATTTTGGCCTCGTTCCAAACGGGTTTGGCGTGCATAGGCCTAAACATCTCTTGAATAGTCCGCCTTCACTTTTTTTCGAGAAGTATAATATTTTTTTATCTAAATTTTTTGCGTGCTGTCTATATACGAAAACAAATAGCTTATAATATTATCATCTTACACGTTTCAAAAATGTACTATTTTCCTCCCGTCGAAAATTACATTTGTCAGACACGCATCCATAAAGTTACTACGATAATAACAAAACCCTAATTGGTTTATCCAAAGGAACACATCACTCATGCTCCAGCGTTCATTTGATTTGACAGATAGATCTATATTATGATGCTTCAACCCATATCATTACATGTTTGTTGGTCTTCTATCGTATTGTCTATAAATAATTCATATGAATTCCGAAAATAAATTTCTACCACGTAATCTTGACTCTTAGGGTATAGTATTGTTGTTTTTTATTAGTATTACTAGTATTGTAGTAGTTGTTGAAATATAAAACAGAAAATAAAAATTCACATTTCTACAATATTCAATGGGTTTGCAATTGATTCTTTTCGACATCAATAATTATTTATTTAGTTGTCTATCCGGCACCATTAATCGGTTATCCGTATATATTATTAATTTCATCGTAAATCTTATAAAAAGACTATTGCGCATTATTCAAAGTAAAATTACGATGGTGGGATTGGGATAATTTAAAAATGCTTTATTTGCTCATATTTTTACTAGACAGTGGTTAGTATTAACTCGTAAATTGAAAAAACTCCAATTTTTATTCGGTCATGATCGAAGTAAAATATGAGACATTTATAATTTATATGGCTGTAAAAAATATATATATGTGTTACATTATGGAAAATTAAAGTATTTTTAGGTGTGTTACCCTGGCACCCCTACTTCGAAATTTTGCGTTAAAAATAGTATGGTATTATGTAAATTATTATGCAACAATCTGTAATCACTAAAAAAAATTTTGTAATCTACTTTGGACCTGGAAAAATAGGTTTTTTTACTGGAGGCGCCGGGGTAACGTTACCCACCCTTAAAAAATGAATATTTTGATCTGGAAATGGTTTAGTATTATGTTAATTATTTTGTAACTATTTGTAACAATAAAAAAAAAATTTGTAACCTACTCTGGACACAGAAAATTTGGTTTTTATATTAGGGTATAGGTACCTACGTTTTATAGACGTTTTTTTTTTACCAAAAATTTCAAAGTGGGGGTGCCAAGGTAACGCACCTAGTTTTTTTTTAAGAATACGAAAAAAGTCGATTTCCCGTTAACCTAAATATGTCAGGAAATACTGACAAGATTATCACATTTATAAATTATGGGTTTTCGGGCACCTATAAAAACTAAATAATTATTCATGTTGCTTCATAATTTATTATCAAGATTTTCTTTTATTTCGCGTGGGCCTATATTTTAATCTGATCTATGAATGCATTTCTGTACAAAATAATGTTCAAAAGTCTGGAATCATTATATGAACCGGTTCTATCCGTCTGAAATACTTATACTTCAGACGCGCAGTATATAATACGTATATATATATATATATATATATATATACTAATCATGTAGTTATCGTTGTTTAACTACGTGACTAGTATAATGTGTATAGACACTTTTTATTTTATTATTTAAATTAGTTCTTCTTTTGTTCTATAATTCAAAATTTTCAACACAATATCATATTTATATTAGGCGTACATTATTAAATTTCAGCTTTAAATAAAATAAATAAAAATAAACTGAAAAACAATGTGATGATTAATAAATAAACGTGATTGATACTATCGTACTATGACTATTTTATTTTGATTTTTATAAATAATAAATATATATGAGGTATATTGTGTAAGTATATTTGCTTTTGTACAATGATTACGCCATAATATTATATTGTACAGGTTAAAATTTCTTCTTAAGGACGCTTTTATGGAGGTGTCAATTCAAATCTCACTATCCCACAAATGTTTTTCGACATGTATGAATATACGGATATAGGAGACGGTTTTATGGAAAATAGTATAGTTTTAGGGATTAAAAACAGTAGTTATTTTAAAAGTATAGTTATCCTATATGGACTTGTAACGTCCGTGTCAGCATATGTAATAATGAAAAGTCTATAATAATAATTTTTTTCGAATTTTGTCGAAAATAATAAAACCAGTGTTATTTGTGGGCGTGTAGGTGGATAATGTGTGTGCACGTCGTGCAACCACAAATTATTATTATTCCAAACAGGAAATCTCGAAGACTCGGCTACCGTGTTACGCGTTTGTCTTAATGATGACTCTGTAATAAGTAATAATATTACTCCCTTCTTCTTCTTTGTTCCGCCCGTCTTTTCATCGCGTGTTCAGAATTTACAGTTATTTATTCATATTGCTATTAATATTTTATTTTTCAATTTGAATATTACCTACGAACTATTTCACAATAACATTATTATCTTTTAAATTATACCTTTCTATAATATGTATATGTGCGAATTAAATTGGAACTTCGGGAAATAATCAAGAAACTCCCGATATTTATGGTAAGGTTATAGGCGTGCCCACGCTTAAAGTGTATATATATATATATAATATACAGGCACTACTTTATTTAAAATAAATATAATTTATATTTTTTCTTAAAAAAACAAATATATTCAATATTTATTTAAATTAAAGATAATATGTACCTATGCACATTTCAGAAATTTAATGGGGTATCGATATACGTTTTGGTATTAAATATATTATATGTTTATAGGATATTAATATGTATACTTTTCCATTATCATTGACGTATAAGAATATAATTTTCAATTGGTATAATTTATAACAGCACCGTAATCAGCCAAAAGTCAGTCAATTGAATACATTCTGTAATATGACTACATGTTATAAAATTGTCTATAGGCAAGTTAAGATGTATGTCAAACAGAATTTCTAAATTGTTATTATATATCAAGATGCAATAATTAATATTCGTATTTTTCTCTACATTGTTTGTATATTATTCTTATACAATAATGCAATTATTTTATATCTATATTATGTATAATTATTAATTACTAATAAAATAATAAGTAATAAATAATAATTATCAATTACCATTTAATAGTAACTCGTGTTATTACACATTTTATTGATTTAATCGATTATTCATTACCATAACACATGATGCCATGTATATGTGTACACATGATGAATAAAACAAATAAAATACACAATTTGTTGTTGTTATAAGCAGTTAATAGTTGTTATGGTGTTTTCTATCGTATAAAAGAAACAAAGATGGATATAATAATATAAAATAATCCTCTACAGAACAAATTACAATATTCATGTCAATCACTTTATAAAATATTCTGGGGTTTGACTTAATACGACTAAAACGCGTATAATGTTTTAAAATAAATAGATGGATATAATCGGTAAAATACCATATAGATAAATTTTATGTATATAATTGTGAATATGATGTTGGAACTCGTAAGTGGTATACTTATTCTAATGGAAACAACAATATGGACGGGTCGAGTTGAATGTTCATTAGTCATATA
Organism: Pemphigus obesinymphae; assembly: GCA_025469235.1. Taxonomy (NCBI): domain Eukaryota; kingdom Metazoa; phylum Arthropoda; class Insecta; order Hemiptera; family Aphididae; genus Pemphigus; species Pemphigus obesinymphae. The sequence continues at coordinate 50,126 of JAIPRL010001741.1, read as the reverse complement.
ATTGCTATAATTTAATTATCTCCAAAATCTTGAACGGTTTACTCTTCGCAACATAATTATTAAATTGGTTTTTATTTTAACGCGTTATTAAACCTTTATTATTTTATAAGTATATTAATTTTTATTTTCTCTCCGTTTAGAAGATTTTGGATGATGCTATATAATACAAGGCATTTATGAGTATATATATATATATATTATACAATATACGTCATCCAACGTTAAAATGCGGGGGACGCGAGCCGGTTAGAAAAAAATTATACTTGTACATACCTATGTAGACATGAATAATGGGCAACACCTGTTTTTCTATTGTTCGTCCGTCGCTATACTTTCCACTGACGGAAACAAGATTACTCAGTTTCAAAATAAGATACTTTTTTGCCCCTTTGAATTCGATTGTTTTATTAGAGATTATTTCAAGGCAATAATTATATTTATTATGTCCTGTGAACATAATAAATAACCGAACGGTTAGCTTTAATAATACATAGTATAGTAAGTAAAAATATTAAGTTATAATATTATACGATGTTGTATATAGGTTTATCGTTGTGTAAATTTTATTTCTTAAATTTAAAATTTCATCTATTTTGTTTGAAATAAAATAAAATCTGTTAGGTATATATTTCGAATATTTGAACCTCATAAAATGTATGAAATATGGTATACCATGTAGGTATAGGGTTGCTCCATTGTTTCGAATCGATTATTCAATACTAATAATAATTGTTGCTCTGTAGAATTTTGTGAATGCGATGACGATTAATATGGGCTTGTGCCGAGGTTTTTTTTTTTCAATTACTCAATAATAAAGTGCTCAATTATTATTACAAACGTTCAACAGTAATATGTTGTCGTTTGAATACATTTCAATTTATCACACTGTATACGCAGAAATATGCTTCATAATAGTCGGATCGTTAAAATGGTCGTTTTCATTTGTAGTGAGCTTTTATTGTTTAAAAAACAGAAATGGTGAAAATTCGTTTAGTGCTATAAATAAGGGTTTACTCGTATACCAATGTATACTACCTAATTGTAAAACAATATATTCAATTCAAATTTAATGATTATCTGTAGACATTCACGCGTCTATATTTATACAAACTTATACATTGACCATTTTTTTTATCCTTATGGGTTTTGTCAATGTAATTAATTAAAAAATGTATTTATGCCGATTTATTATTATTTATTTATTATGAAAATATTTTAATTAATGGTATAATACTATATAGTATGATTGTCAACTGAAATAACGAAAAAATATTCTCGAAAATATGTTAGCTTTACGAAACTTTATTTTTATTCATCATTATATTATATTAATAAGAGACCTCTACACCACACGATTTTATGGAGTATTACTTAGGCAATTTATTTATATACTCTTTTTGTACGATTTTGTGTTTGTGTGAGACTTACGTGATCATTAGTGTTAGTAACCTATATCAAAAGTATACGGGGAGCCATAATGCACGCACCCACGTTAGCTGTCTATTTTATAACTATAAAAAAAAAAAAAAAAAAAAAAGGAAAATTTTTTCATTCAAATAGACTATTCTAATTTCATCAGAACGTCGTAATGAGTACGTCAATTTTAATTTAGAAAAAATATTGGAATTTTTCATAACGTTTACGAGGGAATGATGGAATCACTTTTCAAAAATCATTTTTATTTAATTTGATATTTGTGTTCAACATTTTTTAAATTTTGGAAACCTTAAATGGTTTTAAATATATAGTATAAAATATGAAAATGAAAATTATGACACGATCATTCCCTCGGATAAGTAATGACAAAATCTATATACAATTTCAAAATTGTTATCGGAGTACGCACCTGTCGCACTGTTGGAATATTAGAATGAGTAGTTTCTGACCAAAAAAATGGTCGTGTGGAGGCCCCTTAAAGCTGGCCAATAGAGGTCAGTTTTTATTGTTTTACATATATTTATTTGCATATTAAGAATAATATTTTAAGTTAAAAATTCACATCCGATGAACATTCTATCTCTAGTTATTATTGTTTAATAATTCTGTCTACAAAAATATATTACCTATAGGTATTTAAGTATTTTATAATCTATATTTTTTCATTTGGGAGGAGCGTTGGTACCCCTGAAGTCCTACCATAAATGGTCACTGCAGTGGACGTGTGCGGGTATGTATTAGATTATACCGTGTACTAACTTGTGCAGTATATTCTATTGGCTGTAGAAAGTGATAACCTGTAACGGGCCACTGTGCTATCTTTTACGTATTATTTGACCATAGTGCTCGTTACAAATAACGATTTGAAATTGATGAACTTTCTATCGCCAATATTGTTGATTCCAGGCATGGCTATTGATACTATATGCTCATAGTAAATCAACCATATATGATTGCGCGACGAGAGATAATTTCATGAACAGTGAACGATGTTCTTATCTGCAAAAAATTAAAAACTTTTTTCAGCTGCAGTGACATCTAGCAGTTAGCTTTAAACTAATAACTGATCACTAAAGTAATAACCAACTAATAACAATCTGTAATCTGTGGTAATAGATAAATAATAAGTGAAACTACGCAGTTAGGAGCGGTCCCAGTGGTGGCCTGGCCACGTCGGCGAATCGGCGATCGCTGACTGCGGGCCCCTTGATATTGAGTTATTTATTATTATTGATTTAATTTTATCCGGAAATCAATACATTATTTTATATTTAAAAATGCATTATAATATAATATTGATTATATTGTGGGTTATTGCTTAAAAGTTAAAACGATAAATATTAATTATGTAATATTATTAGTTTAAATATGATAAAATGGAAAATAAAATAAACATACGATTATGATATAGGACAGGTATATTATATTATATGTTTTAGAGGACGCCACACCAACGATTCTCAGTAGCAAAATCTTGTCCAAGAAACTATCCATTAAAGTGATTTTAGAGTTAAAATACCTACCTAATTATTAAAAAAAATTATAAAGATTATAAAATATATAAAAACAATATTTTAGAGACGATGTCATTGGCCTTTTGCAAAATATGAATAAATAATAAAGTTTAAGTCAATTAAATAAGTAAAAATAAAGTTTTGTGATTATACGATATTGAATATAATTAAAGTATCTATACCTACCGTAAATCATGAATAAAATAGTCTCAAAAACATTCCTTATATATTTTATAATAGGTGTATTTCCTTCAAAACAATTTTAAATTGCCTTTTTTTCGTTTGTTTTCGTAAACCTATTTTTGGACAAATACCGTTGTTATACATAACAATAAAAAGTGATACGAATATGGGACTATTATTAGATTAAGTTGAAAATGTATTTTAGCTTTTTTAATTGTTAAATTTTCGTATTTAAAAAAATGTCTTAGACATTACAGAAAATACCTTAAAAATGGATAGTGTGACGTAATTACTCTTAAAAGTGAAAAATAATATAGGTATAGAAGTTTCATGTTTATTAAAACCGGGCATTATAAATTGTCCATAAGGCTCGGAAAACAAAATGTATAATGTATTCTGTACAATGTTGAATGGACATTTGAGAAATCATCTGATAAAATAATTTTGTAAAATCAAATGTATTAATAAAAATTAACTTATCGTAACTAATTATGAGTGTTTAGACAATAAAATAACTATATATTAGTAGTTACAATAATTTTATATTTCATTAAATTTATTTTTAAAACTTAATTTTCTCAATTTTTAATTTTTATAAATATATTTCTAATTTGATAAAAACAATATAGAAATATTTCAGGAATAACGTTGTAGAAACGTTTTATGATTAATGTTGTGTAAACATTTTATACATTAATTGTGTACAATTGAGAATATTATTTATAGTTCATTAAAATATTTAAAGCAGCATCAATACAATTTTCACAATTTAAATATATCAAGTAAGAATCGGACTGAAACAATTGTAATTTAGAATTATTGATTTACTTAATTTGATTTAAGTAATTTTTAATTGAAGTAATTTCACCTATCTTACATATCTACATAACATTCTTAGGAATACTAAGTTAAGATGGTCTAGAAAAATATTTTTACAATATATTTTAATAATTATTTTGACTTAAATTGAAACATGACATTTTAAAGTGTAGATATATTATTATTTATAGATAATATTTTTTAACTTAAAATATATATATAAATTTCCTTTCACGTAACTAAATTATTTTTAATTAACGTTCATATATTATTTACTCAAGTGTTCAAGAGAATTGCCATTAATATATGAACAAATACTTAAATAAATAAATATAAATATATTTTTATATTATAAAGGGCCATTTTATTTATTTAGCCGATCAAGTAAAATCTAGCCAGGCCATCAGTGAGTATTGGTCTCCAAGGTTTTGCCTAATTTTATAAGAACATTTGCTGATCACTTTTTCCTGCAGCTTGGTATAGGTCGTCGCGCAACCATATAGTAGCTATATCTATATGACCTTGTGCTTGTTATATATATTTCGTAATTTGCCATACTTATTATCAATGATACCACGAAGTCGGATTGAATTTTACTTTTCACCGTGGTGTGGTCGACGGTAAAAGTGGTTATAGAATTTTGACTTGAAATAACTTCAAATGTGGTGGGAAAAAAACCGAGATACGGTGCACGGTATGTTTGAAACTGGGTATATGCACGTTATAGTTACGGTTTAACATAATTGCATATTATTTTTCAAGTCGTTACACGTCTTGAATCCTTTAAAACCCGAAATCGTAATACATTTTCATTCATTCATTTCGTTTAGTTCGCATTTATTTCACTTAAACGAGACAATGGTGTAAACAAAATCAATACGACGCTTTGTCGAAATAATCATTTCATATAGGTATATACTCGTATTATATATTAAACCTGCCTATTTATACCTATACTAACCTATATCAATGATGGACGTGCATGGTACACACTGCACAGTAAATGCAACAGTATACTTATCTGTTGTTTGAGGCTAGACCACCGGGTTGCATTTCAATACATACCATACATTATTTCACAATCGGGATCTCCCGATTGGTGGCCGAATTTAAAAAGAGGGCGTCATAAATGTTATCAATTATATATATATATCTACTTAGATAATATAATAATTATTGATAAATATAATTTATATTTATAAATATTATATTGAAGTTGGTAAACTCATTTAACCATTCGTTAATACCGTGAATCGTGTTTAAATTGTTACGGAACTGTACATAATTAAATTTTTATACTTTAATTTTATTTTGAAATTTATTTGGAAACATTGTAATTAGCTTTAAAGTATATACATATATTATAAGTCTGTTGTTCGTTAGCATTATCAAAAAGCTTTTCAGTATATATATATAGTATCAATGATTTTTATCTAAATACAAATAATGCAATAAATATTGATGTTATCCATGTAGATAATAATATCCAAATTGATATTGATATTAATATTATCTAAGTAGATAATATATATATATATGATTGATAACATTTACAACGCGCTCTTTTTAAATTCGATCAATCAGAAGATACCGGGCTGTGAAATAATGTAGTATGGTAAAATGTCACCGGGTCGAATATATCACGTTTTTTTTTTTTTTTTTTGTTCGCTGTTCATATTTACATCGTGTATATTTTACGTACAAAAATGGCGATTATAATAACGTAATATTTTAATAGTTTCGGTCAAGGTATAAAATATTATACCTAGGTACATACAAATTATATATACCGAGGATACTGGAAATTTATAATTGTGTCATTGAACGGGTCTGAATAGTTAAATGTGCCGGTTACAAATAGTGGCCATATATAGCGGCCATTGTGTGCACCACACGAACGCTTCGCCCGTTTAACAGGACGGGAAAGAAAAAAAAAAAAAAGTTCGCCTTACCATTGCCGCCTTTGTATTGCGACCGTATTCTCTTATCTCTCTGGGTCTAATGGTTTGCGATAAATCCTAGAACGGCCGGTGTTGCTTCGAACGGCTTCCGATTTTTGTGACAAAGGTTTTTTTTTTCTACTCACTTTTCTCTATTTTTTATTATTTTTTTTTTTTTATTTTTTTTTTTTTGTAAGGTATATTATACCAGATATAGGACACTATATATAGCTACGAGATCGATAAATGTGATCCGGACCCCCTCACCACAACGTCATCATCATCATCATCGTCACCATGACCATAAATGCATTCATTCATTCCTTTTTTTTTTTTTGTTTTTACGAAAGGATCATTGCAATAAGGATTTTTTTGTATTTGTTTCACTCAATAAAACGAACTTTTATCTTATACACATTGCAATTCAATATTGAATAGTATACAATATTTATTTCGTATTTATTAAGTATAGAATAATTAATTATAATAAGTAAATAATAATAATAATTGAATTCTTAGTTTAATTCCCTTCTAATTTTAATTATAATTCAATGTTTTAAAAAGATAGGTATGAACATTTTTTTTCATTATATTTTATTGTTCCTTATCCGTACAATTCTCTACAACAGTGTCAGAATAATAGGTAGAGATATAGGAGAGAATATAGTAATTCATAAAGTGATGGTTTTTTTTTTCCCAACAATTATTGAACTCTATACGTTCGGCGTTAATCGTCAATATATTATAGAACGTGTGTTTAAAATTAATTATAACTATGCATAATAATAATAATGTTAGACGAAGTAATATACCTACTATAATATATTTTCTTAAATTTCAATTGTTCGATTTTATATATATTAGAACCGCATTGTTTAAATAATGTATTTTTTACAAAAAGTTATACATTTACGTTTGTTTTTACATGCGTTTTGTGTTGTTTTCAATTTAACAGTCGGTAATTAATGTTATCGTCATCAAAACTACAATGCCAGGTATATAATTATTATTGTTCTAGGTTATGTACTGAAAAAGGGGCGTGACATCCAAAAAAAGAACCTATGTTAAAGGTTCATTGTTGTCTGATAGTGGGAATGCATTGTGTAATCGCAGAAAAACAATAGATCATAATTTTTTTACATATCTACGAAAAAAAAAAAAAAAAAACTATTAGAAAATCATTATTTGACAATATTGTGACGAGCTTAATTTTTTTGCCAATATTCCATAGAAATTGGTTACTTGTGGAGTGTTGACTACCGGTGAAAGTTAATACTCGTTGCAATGTATCGTACATGAAATTATACGTACTTGTATATGCACTTGTAATGGTACTTGTGATGTTGGATGTATTGAATTTGAAAATTTGAAAGCAATGAATCATTTCTTTCGATAAAACAATTCTGAGCAAAGTTTTGGTGTACTCGTATATAACAAGAGCATTGCTATTAGAATTTGTATGATCAATAAAAAAATACAACGTCAATATATATAGTGCTATAATAAATATTTCGTGTAAATTTCAAGTTTCCATCATTTTAATTTTCCAATTTATAATAGTTTTCGTTCTTTTTGGTAGTTTAACATACCTATTATATATCACCTTTATTATAGTCGGCAACCAGGACTAGTTTATTTGTTATTTAATAATTATTTTTAACAACTTTTCGTGATATTTCCCTTTACAAAAGGTAGTTTTTCGTTACGCTTTCGAAAACTACTTAAAAATCAAAAATGACCTCTATAAAGTATGAACTAGAACAAATTTCCTATCAAAAACCTTTATACCGCATAACTCTTTTTGCCGGAAATTTTTTTACATACATAAAAAAATAAAAGTAAAAATTACATTAAATGTAAAACTATAATATGTGTTTGATTGGCTATTTATAGTATCTTATAATAACATTGGGATTTATAATTTTCCTGCACTACTCTCAAATCATTATTGACGCATTGGTAATTTATAATTCTTCCAATAATTCCAGTCCTGTAGTCTACATTTAATCAATATCACTCAAAATTATTTAAAAATAAATTTGCCAATATATATGTACAGTTGTTCAGTTTTTCTTAAATGGCCAACTGATAAATTAAAAGAAACTAATTATTGGGTGGGGGGAGGTATTATTACCCCCCCCCCCCTGATAGGGAGAAAGATATTATTCGTTTTATAATATTCTTATTTCATAGGAGTATTATCGATTTGATTACTAGATATTATTCCTTTTGATTTATAATGTTTTTAGTTTAATGTTTAAAATACATTTAGAAACCGGAAATTTAGCACACCAGCAGATTAGCAGATTAAGCTTTCTTAACTTGTTTTCTTTATTCCTGGATGCATTTTTAAATGAAAATTAATTTGTATTTTCAGTTCCTTGTATACGATATATTTATATATAGAAACATTTATAAATAAAGATATAAATATAAATTGTTAGTAATAAACAAAACAAAGAAATGTTTAATACTGTTCATTTTCTTTATGCATATTTTCGAAGTAACGTCGACTTGGTTATTTACTATACTATTTTCTATAATGTGAGAGTATGTTCACTCTTAATCTAATGAGTGCCTATATGTCTTCCTATCAGTTTCACTCGGTGTAGTATAAAACTAACACGGGGGCAAAAGGGCCTTTGAAAAATCGATTCTGCGACGGAGTTCTATTTGTAGACACCTTACCTGTATCCATCTTAGTCACGTACTATTTTCGAATTCCTGGGATCTTTTAGTCCGAAAAAACGTTAATTATCTCATCAAACTTTGAACCATCTACATCGTGAATTGACGATTTTGAACGTGCTTTGAAAGTTTGTGTCTAGAGGTTTTTCTCGAAGATGACCGGACATTTGGTATGGACATTATATAAAATTCATGGTTTCCTTCAGTTACTTTGCAGGGGTTCACGGGTGAATGTCAATAACCCTGTTTTATAGCCTCCAAAAAATGATAAAAAATACTTTAAAAACTTCTCATTTTATCTATTCCTCTGGGAACCGTTTGTGATTGGTCAATTTTGGAATTTCAGTTTAATACCGACGATGACGACGACCATGACCGATTAAATTTTATTTTATTCGCCGGACGCCATGGTACTCACAATTATTTACACTCAAACCCCTCCCTAATCTCACGTTTAAATTTGCTTTTAAAAGATTATCTGCATGGCCGAATAACTATAATGGTGTCGTTTTATGTTTCAAAATGTCCATTAAAAATAAAAAAAATTATATTTTATTCTAGGTACAGTTTTGTTTAAAACTTGATAATAGTTTTAAAACCTTTTTTAAAATTTCCATTATAATATTAAATAGTTATAATAATTACCTATTTTATTATTATTATTTTTACGTATTAATGATGTATAGAAATAGCTATAATATGCAATATAAATGGAATACTGCAGCAGTGCCTGGTCAGTGGTGTACCTATAAACAATTTAAATGCCGTGCAGCAGCACACAAATGAATAAATTCAAGTACAATGTATGAATTGTGCTTATGCACATTTTACTATATATCCTTTTCCTGATCCCTGTACACCACTCGTTGCATAATGTATCGATTGGGTTTCCCATTATAATCGCCCTTCGTCATGGTCATATGTTGTATGTTTGCTGAGCTCTTAACACGCATGCATACTAAACACACATACATACATATAATTTATATATATATATATAATATCCTTAAAAGCACTTTTGATCACATTCTCTTGCATCCCCTTAAGGACTAGGAGAATGAAAGAGAATAAGAATCCTATACTGAAGGATATTAAAAATTGGGTTTTTGTAGTCCAAGTACTTTTTTCTACTCATTTTTATTGCGATTCGTCGTGATGCTCGTGAGTATTATACGTAGGACATCGTCCATTATCGTCGATTGTTGTACACACATTTTACCTATATAGGTAGGTATTAAGTTTTTTTTTTTTTTGACATTTTCTGACAAAAACGAAATATAAAACGTAGAATACATTTCTCGTTTTAACGGGTATGGTATATATATATATATATATATCATATAAAATTAAATTTAACTCTTTCTAGTGTAGGTATATATTGTATTTACGTTGAGCTATTTTCCTACTATATACTCTGTATGTTATAATTCGATAGATAATCGATAAGTGTAAGATACAAAACCAAAATATGAGTACAAAATACTACTAGTAAAACCAATTGATTTATACTTCTCATCAATTTTCGAATTTCTTCTTTTATCAAGATTTTTATTATGTTTGTAGGGACTGTATAATATAATCATAAATTAATTTGAAGTTCTAATGTTTATCTGGATTTTGAATCAAAAGCTAGAAGTTTTATTATTATTACCATTGATTATTATATATAATCAATGTTATTACTTTTTTGGTTTGTTCACTGCTCAGCCTTTCTAAAAAATATTTGCAAAGGAATGTAGGAATAAAGCTTGGAAATCGCGTTAAATCAACCGTGTGTTCGGTTTTCTATACATATAGATGCAACAGACCAATAACACAATACCTCGTAACTTTCTGGATTTCCTTTATTTTTTCTCGAAAACAAAAACACGGGTTTAATTGAGCACAAAAGATACTCTAAAAAGTTTGGTCGTTTATAAGATAGAATTTTTCTATCGGAGGTTATTATTTTTGGAAAAATAAAATCAAGGAATATAACTTACTTAATAATAAAAGAAAATCAAAATTAGTAAAAAAAAAAAAAAAAAACAAAACGATTCAACAGCTATATTGTGTATAAAGATAATTTATATGAAAAACGATATAATACATTAATATAATTTGATATTGCATGATTTATTAAGTTTTTTAAAAATCAATATATGTAAATATAATCTGTTTCTACAAACTAAACAATTAACAGGTTTAATTTTAAATTTAAATTCGAATTATATTACGATTTTTTCAAGAATATCGGTGTGAGATATTTAATTTTAGTGCCCGAAATCCGTATTTTACAGGCGAGACAGAAGAAGGGAAACTAATATACTATATGTATATAAAATAGAATAGATGGCATGCAGTGAATAATAATTAAGTAAAAAGCATCTTGTTTTTTTTGAGAAGGACGAGTATTTTTGGTTTTTTATGCACATAAAAGTGAAAAAGGAACAAAATCCATTCAATAAGCTATAGAGAAAAAACAAAAGGAAGAAAAAACCTAGGACTTACAAAATACTTATTTTATGCCGTATGCTGGTGAATATAGAGAACATGCTTTTTTAAACAACATAATATAACAGGAATATATAAAGTAGCTCTGTGCACTATATAATATGTGACCTGATTTGATTCTTTTGACAGTATTGTTAATAGAAATTGCTAGAATCTTAAAATAAAAATTATACTTTTCATTTTAATTCCTTTGAAATAATTCTTACCTATGTTATAATAATGTTACGTAAAATGCTTAGTTTTTAATTTCGATATTAATATATCGAATGTTCAAAAAATCTGATTAATAAATGTGACTAAAATAATTTAATTATCTTTCATTGGTTCTATTTTATCATATTTTATTATTATCATTCGCTGTCATTATGATAACGCATTTGGCTGTATTGAATTTATATGATTGAAATATACCGAATCGGAATTAAATAGGCGACCGGGCGTGTGCGGTTTATTCAAATTCGACTAATGCTGGTTGTTAAAAGCCTTAACAAAAACTTAGTGAACTTCGGTCGTTAACCGTTCTAAAGTTTGTATGGTGGTCTGGTGGTATCAAAGTTCACGCAACGGTACCTTTCGTATTGTATGTATCCAACTATCTATAACCAAGTATAGGCGACGTTGGTAATGGTAGGAAACTTTAGGTAACTAGTGCAGTTAGTGGAATTTTGTGTCTGAATTAAAGACAAATTTTAAACCGATAACGAGTGCGTAATATGAACTAGTATTCAACTAGTATTCAACCAAAATGTATGTATGTTTTTATAGAGTTAGGTTGTTTCAATAGAGTTATGATGGTATTTCTGTACAGTTAAGGATTTTGTCTCAAATGATACGCCAACTGTATAATCTCTTTGAATGTATATAATTTGAGTTTTTAGATGTATATTGGGTACTCTTTTCGTATAATTGATTAAGTATTATACATTATTCAGTATAAAATTAATATTTAATATGGGTATATACTATATAGGTACTCAATAATATATGGTGTGCATTTGTTTTGTTTAGAAATAACGTTTCTGTAGAAATCGTTGGTATTTTTTTACATATAGTCATAAAAAATTGATAGGTATAATAATATATATTGCATGATAAATTTGTTTTTATACCTATGTATATTGTATATTATGCAGTATGTAGTATAATTAATTTTTTTCATTTGAAGATTTCATTTCGGATCTTATGAAAACGATTATTCAGTCGCTATATTATGTCATTAATAATAATCTCTTTATATGGCAAGAACATATTTGTCTAATGAATGGGTAATATGATTCGGTTTTCCAAGTATAAAGTAATTTCAGGGAGTGGACACCGATATCACAAAATAAGTCGCCACGTTTTCGGATACGATGTTATCTTTGTTTACACCATAATAGACACTATCAGTATTGTTCTATGCTGCTTATTATTGATAGCTCAGAATATCATGGTATGTACCACGATTTAAGATATATAGGTTGCGTAATGTTAAATAGTAAACTAATGTGACTTATAAACTGAGAATCTAGATCAGCTGACAAAAAACTACTACTATAGCGCTAGAATGAACTGTATTATCAACACGATTATTATTTATTGTATATATTTATTATTATTATAGTACAACCACAAATTAAATGAAACCAGTTTGTGCACTCAATGTTTATCGAAAAAAAAAATGGAATTCTATAGTTGTTACTATCGAGCTCCCAAATTAATGTTACCACATGTTAGAATCTAAAAGTATTTTTTTCTAATGATTTAAATCCTAATATTATTTATTATCATTTATGAACAGTAAATAACGTTCTAGGTTTATAGATTAAATCGGTCAGTGTAGCAAACATATTGTAAATGAAGCGTACAATAAATGTAATCATTGTAACTGGATTCGCTACTATTATAGCGGGCGCCCAATGACAGCATCTTATTCACGATTCTATTATTCTAAGCCCGAGTGCACAATCTGGTTCCATTTAACCTGTGGTACAACTAATACACTAATATCCCATACATTTGGTGACACTGTTTTATAATTTTTACCTCTCGGAGCGCTGCAAGTAGTTTTTTGGAGTGTCAGTTCCTGGGTCACATAATCGGTATTCGACGGGTAACCAGTATATCTTAAATCGTGGCATGAACTTATTATTCTGTGGTATAAACAATATGATAAAATCACATTCGACTGATTTTGCCGCCGTCCCACGTGCTGTCTGCAGTGTAAGTTCTTATCAGTGACCACTGACCACCGTTCCGATTCTTTTATTCCGTGGTAAACCGTAAATCGTAAATAAAATAATAATCGGTCAAACGAAAAACTAAATTAAATTTTTAATTCTAATCGCGTGAAAAACGAGATTTCTAAGGTTTCATCGCCGATTGGTAGAGGGGGGGGGGTCATATCGACTCGGCGACAGAAATTAGTTTTTGGCCTTTGCAAGTATACCATAACCATCACCCCACTCTGCCACCGTTTATTATTTCACGTGACGGGTGTCGGTTAAAGGACAATATTCGTATTGACCCGTCGCCAAAGCGTGCACTGCACATATACACGCACACAGCCCGAATACAAGTAGGTATAGAGTGCGGAAACAGGAGGTGTCATTAAATTCGGAGTTTGACCCTTCAGCCCCTTCCGGTCTTTCTCTCTCCTATCGCCTCTGTGTTTTATTGCATTCCCGTGGGCCTTTGGCACGCTAGCAAAAAGTCACGCCAACACTCGCCCAGGACATTTTCTATAAGTTTGTTGGTATTTTTTTTTTTTTTTTTCTTGCTCGTTTGTCGCGTTATTTTATTATATTTTTGCGATTTCGATATATATTTTATAATAATTATTTTATTCGTTAACAACATCAACAATAGGGGAAAAAACTATATTAAATATAAAATATGACAGGCCTCACTACGGGTCGCGTGTGGGTCGCGACAAACGTGTATACTGTAAAAAGGCTATAATGAGGATCCGGATTGATTTACAATATATTTTTGTTTTACTTACATTTTTTTTTCTTTAATAGAAACTAATAAGATATAATTGTGTCCTTTGTATATTATATATCCTTATTCCGTAATATTTTAGCTAATGTAATAATTTATTAAAAGGTTTAGACTTTGCATTTTCATTATAAAAATATTTTCTTATCATTTTATTTGTTGACAAAATATACTAAATATTTTTGATTTTCTTAATATTTAAATATTGTTGCAATATATAAATTGCGTATTATTATGTACCCATCTATAGTTAGTATTTTTGAGGAAAATGTTTATACTATTATTTCATTAATTAATTTATTAAGAAAAATAGCAAATATATACCTACCCCTTTTTTTCGTATAAATAGGAGTTGGAGATCCGGGGTTTTATATAAATATATGTACTTAGTAAAAAAACGTCACGATTAATTATAATTGGTATTATGTCAGAAAAAAATAATATGAAAGGATAATGGTGCCTGTGTGTAGAATCGTCGACATTTTTTAAAGAGTGACACCACAACCCCCTTCTCTTCTAGAAAACCTTGTTTGTTTTTAGCGATTCAGTACACGCTCGATTTTTCAATGCCCCCCCCCCCCCATCGACCTTGTTTAATAAATAACCTCATTAAAAATATGCAGGATGCCTTGGAAGTGTGTTCGAAGTAATCGTCTAGATTTCATGATAACAAAATTTCCACTCTCTATCACAGAGTAACTCACCAAACTTGCCTGATTGAATGTTTACATACAAAAGAAAAAAAAATGCACTCATTGCTGCAGAAACTTTGAAAGTAGGGTAAGTTCAACAAAATATACATATATACATACAGACTTAAAATGCGAATGAAACGCACTTAAAGTTTTTTTGAAATTTGTATTGGTTTAACACCAAAACACTCTTCTCAGGATATTTATACCCACTAATACAATTTTAAATACATATCTATGGATTTATTTTGACAAATAAATTATATTACATAAAATTGTCATGTTTTTAGTACCCATTTATTTAGAATTAGATTATCGAAAATAACTTATGAAGTTATGAAGCTATAAAATGCATAGTTATTGATATCAAAAAATCATGTTATGAAACATTATTTAGGTTTGGTCATCTGCTGAATTAATTTTTATTAAGATGAATATATATTAGATATATTTAATAAAATACTTATTTTGGGAATATATCGATTCCACCAATATAGCGTAAATTTATTATCATTTATACTATCAGTAGATTTAAAGTAACCTATCGGTACCTCCAGTATTTATCATTTTCCGTACAAAAATATTCGAGTGTTTTTGTTTTCCATGAAATTAATTATATTATATTTTATTAACTTTTATAAATTACAATAAATTATTAAATAATTTGAAAAAAAAATGTACTTTTGATTATTAAATTAAGTTAAATTTACTAAAAAAATAAGTTCTGGCAGAATCTCTGAAATTCTTTATTTTATAATACAATTCTCTATTATACGTAAGTAATTTTCGATTACCTATACGTCCTATTGCATATTAATAAAAAAATATATAAAATTATCAACATTTATAAGTATTGTGTATGTTTTAAAAATAAATGATTAAAAAAAAAATCTTGCTTATATACGTGTCTGTAGCCTTATCGTGGGTTTGATAATATATGAATTATGATAATCCGTAATAAATACGTTTCAATAAAAATAAAAATAAAACACGTTTAGAAAGTTAAAAATATATTACATATATTGTTGCACACGGATCATCGTTTTATATTGTATAAATAATTAATACTCAATATAAAATAACTGTTTATATTTTTATTAGATTTTTATAACATTCAGTTGTTGGCTATTTGGTGTGTGTGTAGTATAAATGTTTAATATTTATAAAATATTATTAACAATGAATAATAATTATAATAAAAATAAATAATAAATAATAATAATAAAAATTCTAAAATACTAATAATTTCCAAAAATACTATTCATTGTTATCCTGCCTTTCCGTTTTGTTAAATAATACATTTCTGTTGTCTTGAGGATCTCTGTCGAATATTATGGGTATAGAAAACTGAATTAATTCTATTCGCCGAGTTCGTGTCAAAAAGCCATTTATTTTTAGTTTATTATACACAGGTATACACACATGCATAATACAAAAAAAAAAAATATATATATATATATATATATATTAAATACTTGGATCATTTTTGTTTTTTTTTAAACCACATCAGAATTACTAGTGTCACTCAGGCAATCCAATTTCAACATCTTCGGACGGAGAATAAAAATATAAAGGGGAAAAAATTAATCGCATCACGTGACCCAAGACTAGTTGCTTGAAATTGTCCCTTAAGGGAGTTGATTAGAAATCTCCAGTCATCCCCTTTTGGGAAATGTTTTACTGGATCGATTTGCTGTCTTCGTTTTTTTTTGTTTTTTTTTTTTTTTTTAGATTCCGAGCGGATTTTTTACAATAATGTTCAATTTTTTTTTCTCTCCGTGTAAATAACTTTTTGGCGAGTATGGGTCTCAAGCACCTGCTATATAAATCGGTTTTTATCGGTACTTTTTAGTTTTTTTCCGGTGTTTTCCTTATAGGCGTTAAGCAAATTTTATAACGGAAACATTTTACAAATGTATATAGGGTTAATGGTAACAAAATAACGAACAGAATTTAGGTGGTTTGAACACGAGTTTTGCCGCAAGAAGTGTAATTTTGTGTCCTATTAAAACCTTAACGTGATATATATTATTATATATAGTATATTACAGCGAGTTTATTATATCGTCGACAAATCGTCAGTCACCCTATATTTTCGCACGAATCGTGTATATAAATTGCGCAGGAAAATCCCAGGATTGTAACCTATACATATATATATATATATTATATAGACCTAAACACGGTTTTGCTTTTTGG
Organism: Pemphigus obesinymphae; assembly: GCA_025469235.1. NCBI lineage: Eukaryota > Metazoa > Arthropoda > Insecta > Hemiptera > Aphididae > Pemphigus > Pemphigus obesinymphae. The sequence goes on along the minus strand of JAIPRL010001741.1, from coordinate 33,182 downwards.
CCTGTCGCTTAAAAAAAAAAAAAAAAAAAAAAATAAAATAAAATAATTTCAAAGGCGTTGTGCGTGGTATGGAATGGAATATCGTTTAAAGACGTGAGTGCGCGTGGGGGAACGGCCGGCCACTCGTGCGCAACAAAACCTTTGGCCGATATAGGCATTTGCTCGCCGAAAACGTTGTAAACTGGCATCGGATCGGGAAAATCGTTTAGACGGCAAGGGGGGGGGGTCGGACTAGAAACGTTCCGTATCGGAACAACAATCGGTTTACATGCACCCCCTCCCACTCCCCCGACTACCACCGCGTCGGAGTGACGTCCGTTGGGTATAGAATATATATTTTATGGTTATTCGTTATTTTTACAGCGTGTTCGGGGGGGTAGGGAATGGGTATATTTCGTTATCACTACGAGTAATCGAAAATTTTATTGGTAATCGCGGCTTGACCCGAGAGGTTATAATAGTGCGTACCTATGTGTATACTGTATGTACCTGTATATGTTCGAAAACGTAAAGCGTTCGATATTGTAATTATATTTGCATCGAACTCAAAATAGAGAGCATACTATAATATAGGTACCCTCCATTTCATCTACGAATCCGATTTCGGATCTCAATTTAGAGATCCGAATTACAATAATGAATATCAATGGTGGGCCAAATAATATATTTTGGACACGGTACGAACAACGTTAGAAATCGTTTTTAAATTGACATTTTTACTGTGGTATTATCGTTATTATTTATGTTATGTTTTAATATATATATATATATATATATATGTATAGGTAAGTAATTTAAGATTTAAATTTTCGCGCAATATTTATAATAATTTGTGTAAATTACAATCATATATATATATATAATATATTATGCAATTATATAAAATAAAAATTACATAATTACTTACAGATATACATTTTTTTATGATCTGAATTACTATATATATTTAATTCTTGTTAATATAATTATAATGTATCCAGTAACGCTATACCCATGAGTTAAACTCACAACGTAAAATCATCGAATTACAAACAGCCCATGTACTTCTCTGTAAATATCATGATATTATTGTCAAGTGTCTTGACTTGAGAATATTTATATATAAAACTTACGATTTTAGATTTATCAAGGAAACTTTTACCGAGTTATACGTGTGTAAAATATTTACGAAAATGTCAGAAACTTTACACTCTTTTTTTTTTTTTTTTTCTCCAGAATATATAATAATTATTATACCACTTGAATTAACAATTTATAAATATACAATAAAAATGTATTAAACATTTGTGTATTTAATCTAGTGAGTATTTGTAAACTTTTGAAAGTTCCAACCAGTGTGGTTTCATTATTTCGTCATGCCGTTGTAGATCGAAATGAAATCTCCCGATATAGATATGACGCGTGGTGGAACTTTATTTGTTTTAACTTTCGCGTGACACGTGGCATTGACTGTCGTGGAACACGAATAGAGTAGGTAATGGTTTTCATATAATCGCATATAGGCTTATATACTGTACCTATAGGTAGTTACGCACAAAAAAATAATTTTCACTGTTGTGTACTATATAATATAATATCCTTGGTTGTAATCTGAAGTTTTTATGTTGTTTATATAGGTGTATATTATATATATATAAAAAAAAAAAATCATTTTCCTAGTAATGCATTTTAATTGTAATCAAAATATTTTTATTATACACATACTTTCTCATTTAAATTATATTTTATCAACTTAATATCCCGTTATATTTTCTTTCAAACAATGTTTTTTTTTTTTTTTATCATATAAATTTTACAATTGTGTACATTAAGTTTTCTCAAATTATAAATGTTATCTATCCCAATTTAAATTGATTTATATGTCACTATTGTTTGAATATCTATTATAATTACGATGATGATAATATATTATTTTGAAATATCTTTTTTTGGTATTATATATTTTTAGGAAATAACAGGTAAAATATACAATCTCTCAGAGACTACAATATAATAACGACGAAAAATATTCCTAAATTTAATCCAATTTTTATCGTAGTTATTTCTAAGGTTTTATATTTTTCTTAAATGACAATCTATAGGTTTGTTCCAGCATAATGTTATAAACAAGTTATTGATAGCAACATATAATGAACGCGCATGCGCCTAAAGTAACAACGACAGGGAGTATCTATTATATATAGTACCCAGCACTTATCCGCTCTTCAAAGCTTAAAATGCTAATTAATAATGAACCGTTGGTTCAATATTCGATAATGATATATCACATTTTTCAGACTAATAATATTGTGCGTTGAAATACATAGTGACAAATTTATAAGTTGCAGCATTTGAGAAAATGTTATACAACTCGGGGAATTTTTAACTTTTTAACCATTGGGTCTTATCATTCAATCAATGTTTTGGAATTATAATAATAGTATGTTTATTTGAAAAAAGGCTTTTTTTAAAAAAATTAAAAAACAATCGTTATGTCATAATTTACTTATTTCTAACGTATATGCCTATTTAAAATTATAACTTCTAAGGACAGAAATTAATTATAAATTATAAAGTTAAATCTACCCAAAACGAATAATTGATCATCAAAACTGTAGTTTTCAAACGTATATCGTCCTGCACTCCTGCACATATCATTAACGTTTATAAGTGTATAAGTATATAGGTAACATACAGTGACTGCCCAATGAAATATTAATTAATTTTTTTCTAATTTTTGAAAAAAATCTATAGTTTACGGACTAAATTCCGAAATACTTCTTCAAAACGTGTAAATTAGCAAAAAAAAAAAAAAAAATGGGATGGAAAAGCATCGCCCCCGTGAGACATTCCCCTCTAAGTCCATCTTTGGGTACGTAATATACGAAAATCGCATGAGACTCTTTCGAGATGGACGTGCGTATAAAGGGTCACCGCAATTAACTTTTGGGAAGTTTTACACCGGACTACCAAACGATTGCACTGCTGTTGGCCCCAGAGTAGGTACGTGTTTTGGGTGACCACCATTACGGATGCACACGTGCGAGGGCTTTCATAATAGCACCGTCGCATATATGTCGATCTTATGAAAAGGTGTAGGTGATAAGATGTTACGCCTTTAGACTCGCGAGGGCGGTTTTAACAGAATAGGTGGACGGAGGATAGAAGTGCCGGTGATGTATAGGGCGTGAATTTCTCGTGACATAACATCAAAGTCCCATCTAGAAAGTGCCTATATATATATATATATATACACCGAGTATACATATAATCTTTTGCCTTTTATGTACAACGATCACACATACACCACCCGCCAACAGCGAACCCCATCAACCGTCCGGTTTCGGCTGTAATCACGATAATTCAATTTAAATATTCCGCTATATTGCCAGTATATGTGTGAAGGGTCTATATTAACATTTAAATGTACAAATAAATAAATACACATATACCCGGCGTACGTTAACATGATTACCATATTCGCGCAGCCAAATTCAGACGGCGCAGAAAATGTTTCCCAGACATGGAATAAACGACAAAATTCATGGAAAAATTATTTTCGGCTTAATATAAAATTATTGTCATATTAATTGTTATGAATTAAAATATCTATTAATAAAACACTTGTATTGTCATTTTGTTTATCCAAGACGTTGTTTCACCTTTGTACATATATTATTATTATTAAGATACCAAGACTCTTTTATCCATGACATTGTTATCGTTTATTCCATGTCTGGGGAACGTGCGTAGTGATAGCGAAAATGGAATTATAGCTGACATGCCTATATTTATTTATGCTATGGGCCGAACCACGTTTGTATACAGAAAAACTATAATTTATAATTTTTCTACTAAAAGCCGATAAAATCCTTCCTTAAAAACGTAAATAAGCAATAATTTAACATAGCCCTTAACGATTTCGCCGACTGAAACAACTTTGAGGGGATTACCTCTCTACCCCCCTCTAGTTACATCCCTATATATGGGCATGTCGATCAAAACGACCATTTAATTTTTGCCCAAAGATAATAAAATAAAGTTTATTTTGTATATAAAATTAATATGACCTTTATCGCTCAATTTAATACAATTAAAATTTTGGGACGTTTAATTGCAGGCCCCGCACATAATTTTTGAGTTTTCAACACATTAACCAGCTAATAAAAAATAACAAACACAAACATGGTCTGGAGAAACAATAAAAGCCTCTTCTTCGTGGTAATTGCTTAGTAATGCTTAATAATGATTATTGATTACTAATTAAAAATATCTAATTCAACTAATTTTAAGTTAGGCAAAACGTTTTTAGGTCGATGGGGATGATATCCAAAAATATAGGTGATGTATTCATTTCATTAAAAAAAATTTATCATAAATTTAACAAAAAAAAAAAAAAATGTCCAGATACAAATGGTGGAATTAAGTTCATATCGTCCATATGATCCATATACTACGTATTATTATAAAAAAAATTAAATAAAAATTGATAACCACGACAACTTTATCTATTAAGGTACCTAACTATTTTTTCTTTTTTTGAAATCCATATATACGTATTTAGTTAAGTGTTTTTTTTTTTGTGATTTTTGGTTTATAATAATTTATGGACGGTATATTTGTCAAGTGTATTTTAATGCTATATATTCTCATTTATAAAAATGTTCCGTTTTAATAGGTAGTTTTCCTCTACGCTAAAACCACTGAGAAAATAAAAAATTTACCTATTAAAAGTACTAACTAGAACGAATTTATAATAAAAAGAAGGTTTACTCCATAACTCCTGCTCGACTCTCCAGAAAAAGTGTAAACAGACATAGACGTTAAAAAAAAAAACAGAATTGTAAAACCAATACGTTCTCGCTTCGCTTAGAATCTAAAACTATAATATGTTCAAATATTAGTTTATCAGTAGTGTTATTACATGGGCAGTGCAGAGAAATTTTAGTATTATGGTACGCTTTACAAAAACAATTTCCTTCGACCGTTAAAAAGCACGATTAAGAGCCAAAATTTTAATTTTATTTGCCTTACAAATAACAATAATAATAATAATAATAATGAACCGAATGTGTGTTCAAAACAGTATTTTTTTTGTTTTTGTTAGTTCTAAATAAAAAAAAAAAAAAACTCGTTAAGTACATATTTCAATCCGAGTCATGGACATATTATTGTATATCGGTATATTCCGTTCACGGCTGTCGCTTCCTGTATAATATAATATACAGGTGTTTATTTTTTATCCGATATTACGGTTATATTTTGTATCGTACGGTGACCACATTGGTAACAACAACAACAACAACAAGGACGGGTTCTGCCGTATAACCACCTTCGGTTATTAAGCGATTCGAACGTCCGGAACATCCGAAATATAAGTATAATACTGTAGAATGGCTGTAGCAGTACTTACCCAAACCGGTCAACCGGGTGGGCGACTCGCAGTCCTAATATTTTAGTACATGGTGTAATGTTTTCACGAAAAAAAAAAAATTTATAAATAAAAAATTTTGTTCGTCTCGTCGCATCGTTCAAACGTAAACAAAATATACAACGATAATCATATTACATAATAATATATGTATATTAATAATATAGGTAATAAAATAAAAAATAATTAAATAATAATAAAAATATGTGTAGTAATAATCGTTATAACAGTTATTATTAATCATTTTTTCTCCATTTTTTTTTAATTTCAACGAAATAATAAAAATGCAATCATTAAAATATATAATACGTTACAACGTTCATAAGTGTATTTTATACTAATGTATACATATTATATGTATTATCGTTTCAATATATATATATATATATACATTTTAGTGATAAATTACGTATTATGTATACCAAAGTTCATGTACATATAAATATATAAGTATTATCAGTATGATGTAATGATAACATATATACATAATACATAGGTAGTATAGTATTTTTTTTTTCTCGTATTATATATTATAATATAATATTATGTAATATTATTATGAAAACGTATGTTAGCCCTATCGAATTCATCGTAAACATATAATATATAACGAAGTAAAAGTTTTTTTTTTTTAAAGTAATAACTAATAATCATTGTTCAACGACGAGTTTCTTTTCGGCATACAAATTTTCGAAAATTGTACACACGTTTTAAGGTAGATTCACATTTCGTCGTGTTGTTGTTTTGATGAACGTGTGTCGAAATGTTATCATAATATTACCAAGTATATCCATGTACTGGTATAACTCCTTATCAAAACATAAATATAAATATAAATTTAAGTTTCAAGTTTTCAACAAAATATTGACTATAACTTGTCACTATTTGTTTTTTACTACAATTTCACTACAAAAAAATACGAATATCAACTATAATTATTATCAAATGCATAGAAGAAAAATTGTGCCGTGTGCGATGCATTTATTTGAAGACTATTCTAATAACATAGAAATAAGATAAACATAATAAATAAATACATACATATTAAATAGTAATTAAATATTTTGAATAGAATATACCTATGTAATGTTACAAAAAATGTAAAATGTATATTGATTTGAATGGAAGAGTATAATATAATGAGACAATGATCCATCTTTCGTATCTCTTATTTTTTCTGTGATATATCGGCGTCTAGCGATATATATTATTAAAATCAGTAACCACGCGCGGTCAAAAAGTTGAATATATTCAACTATGCGGCAAAATTTCCAGGTTAACTCTGGTAGCGTGATAAAAAATACGTCAAACCGTTTGGTATACCATAAATGTAACCGCGCGGTCCGACCAATCAGAAAATAGTATTTTATGCAACAAAACACGTGACGATGAAGTGTGAACCCGCCTTTACGGCCTGCCGTTCGGTGAACTTTGTGGGTTTTTCGATGTTTTCGCGAAACACACGCATATTATACACACGGCTATTATACCTAAACGGGTATCCATATACCAGGTATATTATACCTATTATATATAATATATATATATATATATAAGCGAAAACTAATGGAAAAAACGACGAAAACAAGCTATATAATATTAATTCTCTCCCACGTATAATATGTGCAGTTATATATACGCACTCGCATACATTTTACAACATATATCTTATATATATATCTCTCTTTTACAAATAACTTGTATATATATATATATATATATACGTGCGCGTTTCTATTCAACTGTCAGAAACAATTCGCCAATTTTATAATGAAACTTTGTGCGTCCCGGATAAATCTAAACATTAAAACCTCTGGCCCGTTTGCGCACACATCACGGTCAGTCCGGCGGAGTTGTTAAAAGTTCTACACTATTTCTTTGTGTATATACTGTATACTGTATATACTATACATGTGAGTTCTTGGTGAAAATGCCTCGTCCTGCACCCCATAATTTTATCCTGCCCAACCTATAAATATATATATATATATATTATATATATATATACTTTTTACCCTATACTCGTATACTCGAGTCTCTCCTTTCGGCCGCTTTTAACGTTCCTGGGATCCTTCCTTTTGTTTACTTTGAAAGATATCCAACTTCTCTAGCTCCTTATAGCAGCCCCCCCCCCCATCCCCGTGCCAAACCCAGACATTTGCCAGAGGAAATACACACCATCCACCCCCGTCCCCTGCCCTTCCCGAATTACATGTATCGCACCAACTTCTTCATTTTCAAAATATTATAGGAGCCTAAGAGTATTATGTATTATACCGACCGGTCGACGACAACGACGACAAGAGACCATTTGTCATTTTAGTCCGACGTCAAGAAACCGCTAGTCGAGATTCGGCCATCTCCTGCTTTTTTTTTTTTTCTTACACTCGTTATGATTTGTTGATTTTGCAGATGCACAGTAAAATAATTAATTTCCTCCCCCGACTGTAATCGTATTACAACGAACGAATACACGGAAATCGAATAAAAAACGCATAGGTTGCAAATCGTGTAGTAGTTTTTTATTATAACTATGCGGTTTTTAGTTTTATAATTATCTACATGTTTAATTGCAGTTTAATTTGATTTTATACTGATTTTTGTTTGGTCTTTTTTGTTACAGGTAAATTTTTAATGCGAAACTGATAACCCCTCGTTCGTGCGTATGTATATAGTAAGTAACATTAGTTTTTAATTCATTTTTATTCGGCGTACCGTTCGTTTTCTGGGTAACTATTTTTCTCTCTCGTCATTTGGATTTAATAGCGTTCTACATTCAAGGTTTAATGAAATAAAATCGTTTTATTTATTTTTTTTTATTTTTTTGCAGGTTTAAAATTATAATGAATCATCGTTCTATACACTTTCGGTATAATCACGTATTCTCTCGCAATACGATTTAATTTAACGACATGTTGAAAAAAACTTCTTGTACATTTGTCATCGGTGTTTTTATTTGTGCCCATACATATGTTGTATATAGGACGATGAAAATATATTGCCGAACCGACCGGAGTCGCGGTGTATATTATATTATACCTACTGTGATATAATGTATTACGCGTGCACGACGTGTACGAAACAAAAGAAACGATTTGTTTTTAATCTATTAATGGGACACGATGGTTCGAGGAAAGAAAAACAATAATTAAAATGTAATTCTCGAACCGAGTACACAAATCCAGAGACGTATAATTATTTTTGACAAAAGAAGGAAACGTGTTTTGTGTATATCTGCCCCACGCTATGCTATGTACATCGACCGATTTTTTTTTATTTTTTTTATTATTATTATGTACATTTAATGACGGTTATTATAGTGTTTTATTTTATCATTTACGGCATCTATTTACCAGTCGATTCAAACGGATATTTTCATTTTTGTTTGTATACCATTGTTTTCGCGAAAATAATACGGCGTACAGATCTTTTGACGGGGCACCTAATGGAACGGTATTCCTTTCAGAGCGTCGCGTGCAATATTATTACATATTATACAATATACATATAATAATTACAAAACATGTATACTTAATTGAAGAATAAAAACGTCATTATTATTTCGTTGTGTAACGAAAATTACAGCGCAGCTTGGTATGGGATTACTTGGGATACTTCAAATACGTTACGCGGAAATATCGTGGAAAAGAAGTTTGATCAGACTTGAACAACTTGTTTACAATAACCGTGTACTTACATAATATATATATATTGGTGTATTAACAATTAATAATTTAATTTTAATCTTATCTTATTGTATGTAGGTATACAGTTTATTATTATAATCACTAGGTAGTCAAATTATCGACGTTATTTTCATTCTTATTATAAAAATAATTCAATACGTTAAAATTATCGTATTCTAATAGAATAATTCTAATTTGTATTTTTAGAATAGCATAATACAGTTTCGGTAATAAATTATGATGTTCATACTTTATAATAATATATACTTACTTTTTATGTTAAACGGTTTTCTTTTAAACGGTACTTTTTCGGGTTGTTGATGGTCGATATCACATATTATTACAGTGTAAAATTTCATTTAAAAGTAACGAATTATTGTGTTTATAAATCCGCATGTAAATTTTGTCTAACGACAACGAAATATGATCCTTAATTCTGACGAATTAAACCCAAATACACGACACACACATACGCACAATATAATATATATATTATATATTATTATATTGGTGCATATGTCTTCCGGTAAGGGTTGTATAGTGTTACAAATGATATATCACCCAAACGCCAAGTCAGCGTGAGTGTAGGTTGAAATAGGGGTGTGGTAGAAGAGTGTGGTAGAGGAGTGTGGAGAGTTACTGGACGATTGAAAACAATAACAGGTGAAATAACGCAATTATTACGGTGGCGTTGTCGGGTATGGGGGACAAAGACAAATCGTACCTAGGAATGCGTTTCACGATTATTGCAGCACAAACAAACACATATACACACGCACATCCTCGCACACATTGATAAATGTACACATTCCTATACCTACATATTATTATACTATATAGGTATACACACACACACACACATTCACACAAATATATACTCACTGGCAAAACACACGTACACGTATAGAAACTGAACCCCTTGGCATGAGCGAAGAAAAATCGCTAGGTGTTTCTCGTCAAGTGCGTTTCTCTTCCCCCGCCGTGGATGTGATAACACGCGCTCGGTCGATCGACGGCCATTAATCTGACCGTCCGCAGATAGGACCCGTGATGAATTAACCTGGGGGCATCGGGAAAATTAATTAAATACGTCTAGCTGTGGAAAAATAAAACCGTTTTGGTCGAGATGAAAACCCGCGAAACGGACTCGCCTTAGTTTTCTGAAATGATCCGAATTATTCGACCAATACCGTTATACTCCGATGAAATCGACACATTTAATGTAATAGTATATCTTTTGTTGTTTATTATACCGTCTGTATATAATATATTGTTCACTGTTTCGTCGGAGAATCATTGAACCTTCGTCGCACGGGAGGTAGCAATTGAGTAGAGTATAATATTTAAACGGTCAATTTTCGTCTGTATATCATCAGAAAAATGGATTACTCAATTTTGAACACTATTCGTTCAATATAGGCGGTCTATGTCCACCGTTGATTTGTCACGTTCATAAAAGTATACATATTGCAATTAGAGAAAGTACATTAGAGTACATACCTACTTATACGAGTATATAATATATATATTATGTAATAATAAGTAAAAAATAAACTACGAATATTCGGGTCATTATTTGATCCACTGTGATTGATAATTATTGACCATATTATATACAATATTATAATATTTATAATATTAATATATTTCTTCGGAAAGACGCGTATCACTTTATGAAGTTATAGGTATTTGTCGTTTTTACTTCCAAAATTTACGGGTACATGATGATAAAAAGTATTAGCGAGCAAAATACGAGCAAAATCCCATTGAAATGATCGCGAAGTTCCCGAGAAAACAAAATACACGTTGCCAAAACATATCTATAGTTTTTGCTTTCGGAATTCGGGTCACAGAAAATAATAAATACTTTGGCAGGCAAAATCCCTCAAAATATATTTAGCATATCTTTTGGAGATTTATTTTTATATAACCTATACCTACTGGCTACTTGCATGAAATAATATTATTTATGAAAAAAGTGTTTACAAAATTTAGTGAAACTGCTTGTTTTTACGGGAGCGTTGTGATTTTGGTGAGGGAACGTGTTGATTGTCTAGCTGTTAATGTGTTTTTCCCCCCCCTGTAACTGTGAATTTTGGAAGCAGAAATAATTCTTGTATATTTTTGCATTTTATTGTCCCGGCGAAGTCACGATCGTTTCAATGGGACTAATGTTTTTTCGACATCCCTGTGACCGTGGATTTACAGCAGAAACGACAAAATCCTTCTACTGTGCTATGGCGGTCGAAAAGTTGTTCTTTAATTTTTTTATTCGCAAAAAAAAAAAAAAAATACCCTTAAGAGTTTTCGACTTTTGATTTGAAATTACCCCCTGAATACACTATACGACTGTACCGAAAAGTTACTTTTCAACTTTGCAGAACGGTCGGGATGTAATATGTGTTTTACTTTCGGTGGCCCATTGTAAAGTATTCGGAAAGTGTATATCGAATGGTGTAAGTGTTGAATAACCAAAATGTTAGGCGACCCGCCCCAAAGCGCAGAGGAGTATTTACATTAAAAAAAAAAAAACTTTTCATCCGAAACTCGTCAAAATTATTTTTGCCGTTCCACGGCAGATACTATATATAACGACACGAATTCCCCGGGGTGTCGCTATGCTGCCGCCACCGCCGTCCATATATAATATTTCCCTACCTCCGGATGTCGATGCAAAAACCGCAAAAATTCACGCTAGCCGCACCACGGGTACGCGTATATCGAGGGGGGGAAATAGTGAGACGCGCGGGAGAAAACTATCATCGAAAACTCGGGCATAGCGCAGAAGGGCGAGAAAAGCAATAAACATCGATGTGTACACACACACACACACACACAGAACGGTCTTCGGCTGTCGACTAAAATAAAGAATAATAGCTTTCAGGTTTCCTTTTTGAGAGGACCAACGTGATGTATGCAAACTCCTTTAGTCCTTTCGCTCATAATATAAGGATATCTCGTGTGTGTGTATACGTCCTTTTTTTTTTTTTTATGTTGATTATTGTTGCTGAATACTGCAATAATAGTATGGTGAAATGCATTACTAAATTGTAGCAGTGTATGATGCTTACTATAGTGTATTTTGCCGACTACAATCCTAATAATTTATATAGCATGTCGACTTAAAATTCCAAAATACTTCATAAACGTGAGTAAATAAGCAAAAATAAAAAGGAGGGCGTCGACTTTTTATACTATTTGCCGACTGCTTACCGAGATGGTGAGAGAGATGAGATACCTCCCTCCCCCCTCGGGACGGCTCTGTATATAGTTTGTAGTATATAGCAAGGTGATTAGTATTATATATATATATATATATACGTATATTGTGGCCGAGAACACAAAAATCGATGAATCCCTCTGTACTAAAATATGTTCGAAATAGGGCATCCGAATGACGCACGAGATCGCTTATCGATAAAGAATATGTCGTTTATTTGACTATATTTATTTATACCCTGGATCACGAGATATATATTATATCATACGAGACTCGAGATGTTATTTTAGCTATATGTATACATTTTTCCCTTTTTTGTACATGCATGAGAAATTTATACATAAATCAATTTGTGTACATAATTCTTTCTTTATAAATTACAAATGGCTTGGTCCGTAAAACGTAGAACTATACGCATATTGGTATTCCCTAATTAACTAATTAATTCAATTGATGTAATTAATTGTTATGATAACTAATGAAGAACAAATATACATTTCTAGATTACACAAATTAATTAGATATATAGAACGTATAGATATTAGATACTACAAAAAATATTGACCCTTGTTCACGCAACCATAAAACGAATAGTCTGCATAAAGTGATTGGGCATATCGAACCCTAATATGATTTTCATTATACGCAAATTATATAACAGAAAATCATCTAGGATTTTTTTGTTATTTATTCATGTTTTGCCGCTCTAATAATTTAGCGATTGGTTAGTCGACTTAAGCAATACTGCGTGTATTCATGTATATGAGTATTAATTTGGTGAAATCACTTATTGGGTATAATTATATGCAATACCGTATATATATATATATAATTTATGTGAATTATGACTATATTATTTTGAGAAAAAAATAGAATTACACATAAAACGATTACATTACATACATAAGAGACAAAAATTGAGTAAAATATAGAAATAAAACCAGAACGTGGGCACAAATGATTGTAGATTTTCGTCGCTTGTTATCGGGCATCAGGGCCATAATCGACCGGCGTTGAAGTTATTGGGTACGCTTTGGAACTGCTCCAAGACCACCCCTAGTAAGCAGCGATAACGGCATTAAAGGTTACTGGGGTATTTTCTAGTCGTGTGCCAAGACGCCATTTCTGGTAGACGCTCGGTGTATCCGGTCCCCCCTAGTCATCAGTATATAAAATGGAGAAAGAAAAACATCGTTTGGAATTACCTGTGCTGCCTGTACACACTCTTCATTTCCCTTGCATTGAGTGATTACGCCAGGAGACGAGATCTTCTACGACCAACCGTTCTCTTGATATATTAATTGTGAATACGATTCGTTGGTTTCCGTTTGATTTTAAACGTGCGCCATCGTAATGATCTGATTAATCCGTACTAATATATATTCCCATTCGCCTGCAGTCGTGGATGGTCTTGGAGATAAAGTTCAGCCAACTGTTTGACCTCTTCCACCCCACCCGTTCGTTTTGTATAAACCGAAATGGTGTATAATTTGTTATCTGTTACCAACTTAACGGTTTAAGCTTTGAAACTCTCAAAAGACATAGGGAGGGAAAACTGTTCACATTATAATTCGGTTATTCAAACTGTGGTGTGTAGATACTACCCCAGGAGCAAAGGAGAAACTCCGAGGCATCATTTTCGTCCTCACTATCTCTGTCTCTGTCTCTTAGAATGGTATTCTATCCTTTTGTCTGTGCATCCCTTTGGGTATAAGTTGATTAAAGTTTAGCACCACGAGAGATTGGCCAAAATCGATGCAGTTGTATGTGGGAATAGAAGAAAGGTAACGCTAATAGCGTTCACATATACTTAAAACGGCGTCGTCTACTTTTATGTAATCAAATTCGATCATTAATAGCTCAATTAGTTTAATTCATTGGTAATTAGTGTGTAATTATGCGTATATTTGATTGGCTACAAATATAAAATTTCGTGCAATTTTGCATTAAATTATAATCCCTACACATTTATCAAATATTTTCGTATATTTTATCGAACTATAGTTATTTTATTGACGACGTAATAGAATTTCAATCAAAACATATTAAATACCAGCTTTGTAAACTAAAAATAAATGCATTTTACCGTTGTGTACATATATATATATATATAGAGAGAGAAAGTTTAATAAAAATATTAAATTTAAAGTTTCGACTGTTCTACGTGGTAATATATACATCACTTAAGATTTTTAAATTTTCAAATTCACGTCAAAAAGGGTGCGAGAACATATTCCCAAGTCGTGGACGGAATGGGTTATTTGGTATTTTTTTTTCAACTTCCACGGAGAATTTTATTACAACATTTTCTTCTCCTCCTCCCCCCCTCCTAAAGAGTCGTCCGTAGTTGAATTTTAAGACGTCTACAGCTGTCACAGCTGTCAGAGACGATAAAATCCTATGTACCGGTTCGGGTTTTTGTAATGATCAGTAAACTTCTCTCGTCCGCAGAGAGTCTACGGCCATTTCCAGCACCAAGTGCGATGTCTGCTTAAGTCGTAAAACACAAATCGGCACTTCGGCGGTAGAGTTGTGTACGTGTTTGCATTGTTATAGGAATGTCCCGTCTATATAATTTTACTGCAAATCCCACAAAATATATGGAACTTTATCTATATTTTAATTTATGTGTATATCTTTTCTAATGCCATATAATTTTTATACTGGTAAAAAAAAAATTATAATTTAACATGGCAAAAAGAAGAAAATAAATCGTTCGAATAGGTAATATATATATTATCTAAGTTAATAAAACACAAAATTATATTTCATTCAAATAACATCGCTATACATACTCGTACACTCAAGAACCTTTGTGTATATTATAGTGCGCGTGCGTATATGTGATTTGAGATTATTTGTACAATAAACGGAATCGATTGGAAATTATTCTTATAAAATATAATGTATAAATTTGCATTTGACAATAATTCGTGTATTTTTTTTTTTTTTACACGCGAGTTGGTTTTATATTTATAATCTTAGCCAGTTTGGCGCCATAAAACTATATATTAGGTCATTTATTTTTTTATGCGAATTTAGACGTAATTGTTTTACATTGTACTAAACCCAGAAATTCCGCGTATAAATTATTATGAATGTGTATAATTGTAGTGTTTGTTTTAACCACGAAACAATGGTGACTATTAAAACACAAATTATGTTTCGCTATATATATATATATATATATAATAGTATACCACAAAGCATAAACATTGCTGAAGTTATAATATGTGCAAGTTCTTTATATATATTTAACCTCCTTTATAGCTCACATTATTATATGTAGATATGCGGTTTTGTATAAACATAGAATTTCGAAAACAGTCTGAGTGTAATGTTGAAATTGTTATTAGACCTTTAATGATAGCTATGTAACCGATATATTGTCGTTCTTAAAACACTCAACAATTTTTAACAATAAATATTATTCAAATTGCCAAGAGTTTTTGAAAAAAAAAAAATTGGTTATGACCTGTAATTAACAATATTATAAATAGTATATATTCGAAAATATTTATAATTATTTTTCAACCGTTTTATCGTTGTTATAGATTGCCTTGATTTACCTTACGATTATTTGAAATAATTTAAATAAAATTGTATATTTTATGTAGGTAAGTAGTTAAGAAATATAAAACTATATTCGATTAGTATATTGTTATTTGAAATAAAAATAAATTATATCAACAAGTATTTGTATTATATTGATTATTATAATAGAATTCCATTATAGTTGAGTCGTTATGTGCAGGTGCGTTACCCTGGCACCGCCATATTGGAATTAAAAATTTTTTTATCCCGTTAATTGTACAATAATTTGTATTAATTTGTACCACCGATTCCCAAATTTTCTCGAAATCCTCAGCTTTTAATTTTTCAAAATTTTTAAAAAAGTTTATTCAGCACTTCTTAAAAATCGGATGTTATGTAAAAATGGCACCCAAAAAGTAAAATCGATTTTTCTGTATAACATTTTTGAGTCCAAATTCAGGGATCGGTGGTACAAATTATAGTACAATTAATGTGTGATAAAAAAGATTGAAAATGACAATTTTGCGATGCCAGAGTAACGCATCTGTTTATGTGCGCATTGTTTTCTATATATCTTATATTGTGTTGCTATCAGTAAATAAAATTAAAGATTTGTTATTGTCTTAATTTTGATATTAATTGTCAAGTTTTCTGTATAATTGATTAATTTAACTGTACAACTATTTTAAACTCTGAGCTACTATTTTGTATATACCAACGTCATACGTATTTCTCGGTGCAGCGATGAGTAAAAGAAAAGGTAAAAGTTGGTATTCAAAATGTTCGTCTGGTGTTTGTTCGATTCGAATCCAATAACAATAATCGTTATATAGAATCTTCCCCCGGTCAGGTTTGGCTTTTAAAAACATTGGCCGCAGTCTCAAATTCAATTAAGACGATAACTGTGGCACGTACGATAGGGCGAGGAAGAAAACGTGGCCGTATTTTATTTAGCCTTTTAAAGACAATCTAAGGCTTCCGCTTTCGCGCTTTCCATTGCCAAAAAAATAAAAACCCTTCGTCTACCGCCAGTCACTCCCTTCGGTTTAATGTTTAAACGACTGGAAAATGAGAAAACCATCGTACCGTGTTTGTATCCATCGTTTGATATAATTTCGCTGTTTTCTAATGGAAACACTAATTTTAAAACTTATTCGACCAGTTCGTATAAACATTTAAAATCAAATTTTATTTACGACTATACCTAGTACCTACCCTGTTTATGTATATTTATTGTTAATTCATAAAGTAAAATAATCCTGCAATACTCATTTATAATTATCTTATTTAATAAGCTTCTTGACAGTCCTCGGAAAACGGCAATAACGTTCTCCCCTATAAATACTGGTAAACATAAATATATTATAATAAAATTTATATTCTCATACACGGGAGTTATATTCTACTGATGGTTTTAATTCGGTAAAAAATCAACTGAAATAATTAATCGTTTTAGGGAGTTTGATATAGGCAATAAAATAATAATGTGTGCATATTGTAGTACGAGTGTGTGTGTGTGTGTATTTTACGATGTTGATAATACAGAGATATATAATTATAATATGGTAAATGGTGATGCAGAAGAACTAATATGCATAAGACGGTTTCATAATTGTGGCCGAATTGATGTTTTTAGAACCTTATAATAAACCTAATGAAAATGTGAAATGACTTATGAAAAAATATTTGGATTTATCATTGTGTTCACATAAACTCGACTTTACTATTTTTGAAAAATATGTATTTAAATTTAAACTCCACATAATAAAAGCTAGCTGTATTTCAAGTAACAAATATAACTTTCAAATGTATATATATATATAAAAACATTTTTGAACAATAAATTAGTATGCATTTATATTCAATCAGTCTTATTGTTAACATTAAACACGTCTATATATAGACATCTAATATAGCACTTAAAATTACAATTATTTCAATAAGTCTAAATTATTTTTGAATGGGAAATCGGACATAGCATACAATAAAGCAAGTTTGGAAATTAATGCAGAACAGAGGAAACGGAGAATCCACTGAACCATCGATTAGTTTCCGTAAAAATGTCAAGTTAGCAGCAACTCTTTTCGATCTGCTAAATTAATTAATTAAGACACAGTTTATGCATCATAGTTATAAATAATCGTTTTGAGAATGATCCATATTTAAAATGCATACGACAAGAAACGTCGTTGACCACGCTCTAGATGTAAAGAGCTCAATGCGGTATGGCATTGCACTTATATAATCATATCATATTTGAACCATACCTGTATATAACAGTCGCATAATATTCTAAATGTGACCGGACCAAGAAGCAGTACAATGATTTCAAGGCTGACTAAAGCTTGAATTTGGGTGTTATTCGTTTAGTAAAACCTAGAACTATAAATGCCTTGTAGCATGTTGATTCGATATGTGATTGGTAATCGAGATAATTTAATTTAGATATAAGCTCGCTATCGAATATTTTCAACAGATTTATACATATTATTGTTTTTTTGTACACAATTATTACGATGTAAGACAATGTGTAAGGATATATTTTCGATTTTCTGATAAGTATTGTACTCTTTGTGTTTAATCCCGTACCCTTATGTCCCACTAAATCTTAACCGTCCCTACGTCATGTCATAATGCCTAAGGTCCGGTAGGAAGGAAAAACCATTTAGCCCACAATAAAGACAACATGGTGCGGACCGCCCTTCTCTCCGGTATAATATCGTCTTTCCGACCCGTATATATGTTATGTCGTTAATATTTTTCCTTCCTATTTTTTCTTCTTTTGGTTAAAAAGGGAAGAAATATACGTATAAGGGAAAAACCGACGGACAGGGGGATGGTTTAAGTAAAAGGTATATACGGGTCCAGAAATCCGGTCACGATCGGCTTGCAAAATAATAATATATTACAGTTACAAACGGCTTCCGGTCCACCCGGGGGAATAAAAATAGTTCCTCATATATAAAAGTGAAAAAAATCTATAAGAATGGATGAAACTTACAAAAGGTTGTTCAGGAGGAGCATGGAAGTTTTAGTCTTATCAAAGAAATCAGATAGGAAATGGACACGGCGAGTAGACAACAAAGAAACAGCTGTCAACAGAACCGACACCATTGACAGTTTATAGTCGACAAGAGATTCGTGTTTACATTTATCTAAATATCCATTTATGGAATATTTGATATAACATAATACTAAAGGTTAAATATAATTTTTTTGTAAACTAATTAAGGGAATTAGAGCAGTTATTTTATTTTTAGACCAATAAGCAGAAAATCAGCTTGCTTACTTTTCAATTTCTGATTAATGTTTTGAATATGCACATGCATTTATAAGCCTATTTCTTTTTAGATTATGTAGAAAAAATATATTTTGTTTTTATAATTTAATAAGCCTTAAAAGCAAGTTCACTTAAATAAATTTATTTAAAAATCAAGAAATTATTAATTTACATATATAATATTAATTGTGAAACGATAACTATTTATATCCTATATAACCCAGTAAAAAGGTTAATAAATATAAATCATTTTAGAAAATTTGAATCGAACCACTGGAAGTACCAGAAAAAAGCTTCTCCCCTATTTAGGGGGAGAAGTTAGAAATTATTTATGAAGCGTTTAGAATTTCTAAGAATAATTATTATGTTAAACACACACTAAGGTACATAATGAGTTCCATATTGGAAATTATCTGCTCCAATAGCTTTAAGAGGATGACTACACTGATGATTTTCAGCCATAAAAACATATTTACGCAATACGATTTAAAAAACGGATTCTTTAAGTAATTTTAGAGTTAAAACACCTATTTTTTTTTTTTTTAATATTTAGGCGTTGAGTTACCTGTAGAATTATTTATAGATATAAAGAAAACTAATACTAGTAGTTGTTTAACACTGAAGATGAAAACATTATTGTCGAAATATGTATTTGTGAAATAAAAACAAATTATTTTGTAGAAATTCGGTTTTTATTTATATCTTTAAATACTTATTATCAAATCGATAGAGGACAACATTATGGAGCGAAACTCATTTGGAATTTTTAATTTATTACTTTAAAAACAAGCTCTTAAAGCTTAAAAAGTAAAAAGAATAGATTACTTTTTAAAACTACAATAACTTTTTTTTTTTAAATTAATAAATTAAAAAACCAAAACGGTGTTCACTCCAAAATGTAGCCCTTTGTTGATTTCATAATAAGTGTTTTTACTATAAAAACCCATTTTAACACTTTTGCATAAATATGTTTTTCTTTTTTATAAATACCGTGATTGGGTACATAACAATAAAAAGTTGTAGAGCCACAAGACCAATTTTAAATGACTCTAAATTGTGGTATTTTTATATTTCTAAAAATGATATTAAAATTGCTTATACACAACCCCTTAAAAACGAGTATGTAGCATCCTCTTAGTATTCATTGAAATCTGAGACTTCACGTAGATGAGACGTTATAATGTTATAACGTTAACTAATCGAAACTAAAAGTCCAAAATATATATTGAAATGTAATTATGCCTTTGAAAATTTACTTTATAGTCAAACCTCTTTTTATATTGGAAGTGTGTGGCTGTTATTAATTATTCTCCATACGGTTTTACTTTTGAATCCAAAGTAATCAGCGATGTCTTAATATTTTCGTCCTGCAACACATACATAGATTTGTAACTAATAAAAATAATTTTGAACATTTGGCCAGAAGAAACATTAATCTACTTTTTATATAGATATACCTACATTAGGTGATTATTTATTTACTCGTTACAAGGTCAGACAACATTTCCGTGACACGATTTTCGAAATTCTGACTATATTAGATACAATTATTGGTTAAAAAGACCCGACGATTACAGTGGGTTAAAACGTATTCGAGGAGTTGTACAGCTCATAATTATTTATAGAGAAATCGGTAGAATTGGATGCTCGGACTAGAAGCATGGTGATTGTTGTATATGAGTATTATAATATTACATTATTATCGATTGGTTTTACCATAGACATATAAATATATGGACTACGCTTAGAGAGAGAAACCGAAAGTAGTTGTTGAGTAAGAGAGTCGGATAGATATATAACTTGGGTATATGATGGAAGAAAAAACTAATAATAATAACACAGAATATTCTGTGATAATAATAATAATATATGATGAGAATTTGATATCAATACAAAATTATAATTTTTAGTGCGTAATATATAAGTCGAGCATGATATTCTTTTAATAATTATTATGTTATTAAATTAATCTAGGAAATAAAATATAAATTATGTGTTTTTTTTTTTTTTAATACCAATTAACATGGGCGCCCAGAGGAAATTACAAAACGCGTCATAATTTTATGTTATTTATTCAAATTTACCCGCCAAAATTACTTTATATACAAATTATTAAAAATTACACGACAAAATCCATGGATAAATAAATAAATGTATGCATTGCTTATTCTATGATATCCTCTAGTAGTTTCTTTCTCTCTCACACCAAGTTTGTTTGTCGATCGATCGGCTGGACTAAGGATAGTAGCGCACTCCATATGTTTATATGTCTATGGGCAACACTAATATTATTAATAAATTATAATATTCTCGACCTCTTCTATATATTTGTGTTATGTAGACGGACATATACGTAATGTCGTATCGAATTTCCAAACTGTAGCTATATATTATTGTATATTTACTCATATATTAAATTAAATAAATATCTTAAAAATGTGGCGGTAAGACTGAATAAACGGAGCTGACGTTCCGCTTTGATTAAATTATAATTTCATCGCATGAAGCACGGTCCTCCTTAGTCTCTTAGTCATATATACTACCCCAGTTTTGCTACCATCCGCGCCATTCGTATACCAGTTAAAGTAGATTTTAACTAATCGGTCTCTCTCTCTCTCTCTCTCGGATTTATAGGAGAGTGCAAATCGTGATTTATGGGAACCGTAAAAGGCACGGGTGGGAATGATTTAGCGTTCG
This sequence comes from Pemphigus obesinymphae, assembly GCA_025469235.1. Taxonomy (NCBI): domain Eukaryota; kingdom Metazoa; phylum Arthropoda; class Insecta; order Hemiptera; family Aphididae; genus Pemphigus; species Pemphigus obesinymphae. The sequence goes on along the minus strand of JAIPRL010001741.1, from coordinate 11,355 downwards.
ATGTGATATGCACCTTTCTACGAGCGTAATGCGACAGTTCTACGTGTCACTGTGCATGTCACCGATATATGTAATTCCGTATTAATAATTCAATTGCATTTGGCGTTTCGAGTAGGCACGTTTCAATTATATATATATAATCCTTGATGAAATAATGTAAACCTGTGACATTTTGGTTTATTTCATATGATTTTAAATTCACATATTATAATATAAACTATTATGAACCCAAAATCACAAAATTAATACATTTATAAACCACGTATGCCTTCATAACTATATTGTTATCTTGGGCGCAAACCGAAAACCAACCGTCGTGTCAAATGCTATATGCACATCCGTATATTATATTATTCAGCTTGAACCTGATGACGTCACCAAAACACGAGATCGCGAATCGTACATCGTCGACCTTATAGAATTTATTATGACTAAAACAATGATAAACGGACGTTAGGAAAAACACACTCTTTGAGAATGTCGATTTTCCCCATTTCTGGCTCCCTAGTATCTATGAAAACAAATTGCAAGGGCCGTCGGTTATCAATTCAACAATCTCCTTATATATGAACTATGACAATGAATCATAAGGAAGGGCGGACACAACTTATGTATAGAAATATAAAAGTGTTACACACAATTCTTATAAAATTCGTTTTATATAGCTATAACAATATAATAACTATGGTAACATCATGTCAGAATTTATATTTTTATTTTACCGGACGACGACCGGCTGTCTATGACCTTTCTATCAGTTTTTAATCGATAGTATCTTGATAACTACCAATAGTTTAATAACACAGTGCCTATCTTAAAAATTATTATTATCAATTTATTATTTTATTAGTAGGTATTGATAAGTTACTACATGTTAATTTCTTCGTATACCTAATATTTTTAACCGTTAGATGGCGCTGTTCACACATTCATTTTTTTTACCGAAATTTTAGTTTCACTATTTTTCCCAGAGTCCCAGACCTAGCTTTAAAATGATAGTTCAGTAAATTTCATCAAAATCCTTAAAACGGTTTTCGAGTAAACATGTATGTATAATATGCGTACATAGAAATATACAATTATTACTCTTTTTATAATATTATAGATATTATACAAACAAAGTTTCGGAATTATATAGATAGATATGTATATCAAAATTAAATTTTAGAGTAATCATGTTTTACAACTTCGAAATTGCATAATATAATAGTTTGATGCCGGTCATATATACTTATAGCGTAACAGCTATACTTTAATAGTTATTAATTGTAATCTAGTGTTGTATGTGGTATTATAATAATTATAAGGTGGACTTAATAACTTTATGACATTCATATGCAATTTAGACTGCACCCTTTGGGTGTGGCAGGACGTCCTTGTCATGTTTCTGACCAAAAGTAATTCGAAACTAGCTAGTTATGTTGTTTACATTTTGATAGTATAAAAAGCAATTAAGGAATGTTCTAAACCGTTTGATTGCCCCTTTTTACCTGTACGTTGACCCTCTATTCTGTGTTGTGCATTATATTCTTCGCAATTCCATAAACAAGGGTGACATAAACAGGACTGGATGTGAAGTGGGTGCACTTTATTGTTTCGCATTACAGTAACTTCAATATTAATAAATATTCATATATCCTAATAATATATCAAAAATATACCTACATGTAAATAACATTTACTCATTTTATGTAGATATAGACTTTGGGCCGTGATGTTTATACAGCATACCGTTTAAAGTTGCATATACTTCGACTATTATTTTGTACGAATACTGCTATATATATTGTTAAGGCTTAGGATATAATTTTTGAAACAAATGGTTCGGGGAGATAACAGGATGATCACAAAAAGCCGTTTTTATGTGAGTAATTAGAAAGTGCTTTAATTAAGGGACGGGGAAATAGCTGGAATAGGGTTGTAAAATTTAGTCTACAATTTTATTCAACAGCGGTTGTGTTTTATCGTGCAAAAACGTCTGGGTGTGCACCGAAAATTTTCCCACAATACTGGTTATATTCGAAACTTATTACTAATTGGAGTATAAATGTTTCATTCAACTCTCAGGGTTTTTAAACATTTTGGCGGAGCAATTCCTTTTTTTACGATTACTCCCCGTTGGCCGTGTATAAAAACGGTCCAGTGAATCCGGTGCAATTAAAATCCCTCTAGGTAGTCGTGGTAGGAGTTGCAATTAAAAGTGCGAATGAATTAACAAAAAACAAAAGTTCGAACGGCGTACACAGACTCTCTGATAGGATAAAAATAGGGGATGGAATGGGGGAATTCTTTCGAAGCAGATGTTCTCAATGGTTCATAGTAGCTTATTTATTCACTAACCAACAGCCCGGTTGGGGTGTATACGACTTAATTAACGTGAATTCTAGAATGGTGATTTTCTGCGCTAAAAAGAAACTATCTGGAAAGTTCATTTAACATTTTACTATAAAATCTTTTACAGAGTTTCCATGACGACTAGATCTAATGGCCATACACTTTTTTTTTTCCTGTTACTAAATTTGCGAATTAATAATTCATCATTTCACCCAACGTAAATTTAAATGGCTTTTTTTCCCCATAGAACGTCCATTGAAATTTGTAATTACGCTTTTCCCATTTGTTTGCCAAATTAACGAACAACTTAATGTAAATCATAAATTATTTATTATTTATTACACTTTTTAAAAACTGGACGTTTCATTTTATTTTATATCATTTTAATTGTATAGTTATAGTGTTATATATACATAATTTTATTCAAGATATAATATATTTTTTTTTTTACAAAACTTGACGAAGAACTGTAATTTATTTAATTTATAAGTGACTAATGTTTTTCACAAACTGTATACAATTTAAAATACAGTGAAATAACGTATATATAAATAAGGTATTCATACCATCATATTATAATTACTAATAACTGCATTATAATTTATCTCTTTTGTTTTAAAATTATTCTTTAAATACATTTTTTGATTCGGATATTCGTAAATATTTATGCACAAGGGCACATATCTCATTTTTCTTTAAATGAAAAAATACATTTGACATCGTATACTTTATTTCATTCTGGAAATCTGAAATCTAAAAACAGTCATTTGACAGAATATTTTTCCCTATGACTATAGGAGTGGCCAAGACTGCGGGAAGTCCCCATTCTTTGACAATCTGTCACAGGCAAGGAATGTTTGCCCTCGTAAAGGAAACGTTTTTCAATTTTTTTCGTTAAAAGTGAACAGAAAAGGGATAAAAGACAGGAAATATACATGCAGCTACGGTGAAATGAGACAAAAATATAGTCGGCCGAGCTCTCTCTTCAGACGCGTCAACCGCAAGAAAACTATTAGAATTATGAGAAAAAACGAGATATTGTGACAATGAGAGAAAATTCGTATTTGTTTTATTTAATCTTTTTCTTATTTTACAGTGCACATTAAATATCTACTTAATTATTTTGGTATTTCTACAAAAAAAAAAAAAAAAAACCCCAAAAACATCATGATATCTACGATCAATATGTGTATTACGTTTTATTGTATACTATAATAGGAAGATGAGATGAGTGTAATATGTAGTAAAAAAAACCCGATTTATCGAAATCGAATATTTACGAATATAGGTACTTAAAAACGAGGAGTTATATTTTAGTATAGGTACTTGTTTTATGAATAATTATTATTGAACAGTATATTATATACGCTATACATAATATAATATAGTGTTGTATTATTTATTTTTGGAAATTATGATTTCTTTTAAATCGCATGTAACTTTTTATATAAAAAACGTTTTTACTTAAAAATATACGTCGATAAAATCAAAGTTTTATAAGAAGTTGTGGTTGAGTTTGGTAATATATGTAACCGTAAAATATATTATACATTACAAATATATTATTAACTCCAATGAGTAAATTGGGTAAAACTATATAGTTTAATATATACAATATATTATTATAACAGAAACACGCAATTTAATATATATTACACTATCCGTTTTAACCGCGAAAAATCCAAATCTGATAATATTTGATGGATATAACGTTGTGTCTTCCCTGGCACTCGGGTACTTATTTTCAGTAATCGGGTGCCCGGTCATATTGTAGTACACATGTTGACATTTATAATAATTATTTTTGGACGCACCTAAAGACTGAGCAGGGTCATTCGTTCGCTACGCTCCCTTGGACAATTTAAATCGAAAATATCCTACGATTAGTTTTGAAAAACCATGCCAGGCAGGTAAAGTGACGCACCTTGAAACCGGGCAGGGTCACTCGCTTATTCGGGACAATTCAAATCCTAAATATCACAATATTGTTGTGATAAACCACGTCAAGTAAGTAATACGCAAATTGAATACGTTTTGGGTGTTATTATTAAAAACAAAACAAATGTGGAGTAAAAAGTAGAAAAATGCGAAAAATTGCTTTTGGTTAAGATCCTGGGACTACGCAGTCTGGAATTATTCCATTGGACCATGATAACGAGTTGTAAAGTATTAAAATATAGCTTGTTTAAGATAATAATGTAAAATGATATATTATGTATTATCTTAGGTTATCAAACTATGTATCCGGCGCTCCATTGTTTACCCGAACGCTCGGTTTTAACGGTTTTTCAATAATTATTAATGCGACTCCTATCACAGGATTCTAAGGAGTCGGTACTATATAAGCAATTTATTATACATTCTTTGTATGATTTTGTGTTTGTGTGAGGCGTGCGTTATCATTAGTGTTGGTAACCTGTATCAATAGTATACGGGGAGCCATTACACGCACCCGCGTGCACGTGTCAGCTATTTATCTTATCACTACGAAAAAATATTTATTTTTCACTCAAATAGACGATTCTAATTCCATCAGAACGTAGCAATCAGTATATCAGTTTTAATTTAAAAAATATATTTACCCATTTTTGGATTACAAATTTACTATGATAAAAGAGGTTTATTAATAATGTAAATTTTTGATTTTCTTAGTAGTTTTCTAACGTTAACGGCAATCCATCGAAAATACGCTAAATTGTTATGAATTGGAAAATAATATTGCATTGATCTTTGCACAGAATCGTTTTATTGAAATAAATGATTTTTTATCTTTGTTTTCAAATTCGGTATATTCGATCTTCACTAATATCCTATTAGACGAGTGAAGTGGTTTCTCCTTACTCGTCGATTTATTTATTTATTTTTATAATATTATTATACTATTACAATTTAAATTCTCTATAAAAATACTAGAAACTATATGTGACATTTAAATTTATTGTTTCATATTTTCTTTCCTATTTGTTCACATTTGTTTTTTATATATATATAATAAAAGATATTATTAAATTTAATATACTAAATAAACACCGCATATTAATATATACGATAGGTGATTTTATATCGAAATGTTCAAAAATTCTAAGTATTTCATCTGGAAAAAAGTTGATGAGCAAAAATATAATCATTATTATTTAAGTTATTTTCTACACCCAGAAAGGTGCTGTCCTGGATTTGTTTCCTTCTAACCATCTAACCCCCTAAATACTTACCTTTCTCGAAGTTTACACTTAATCAAATATTTAATGTATATGCGTCTTTATGTGGTATGCACATTTCGTTTTTATATTTCCCAAATTATCGCGAAAAAGATATACGATTTTCACAGTTTTATAGTAGATACCTATTATTTTAAGTAAATTTACTTTTGATACCTGTTTAAAAGAAAAAAATTTAATATATATGTATATTTATGTTCATCTATAGGATAATATTTTGTGTCCAAAGTTACATTAAAAATATAATATACGATTAGTATATTGTCTATATTATTTTTAATGATCAACATTATTTACATTCTGTGGCATACGCGTATTTTATTGTTAGTTTAAAAAAAAAAAAAAAAAAAAATGGAATATATTCATGGTTTTAATGTTAATATTTCTTTTTGTTTCAGGTAAACGTTCTCTTTCAATCGGTTTAAGTGCTTGGGGGATATGGGGATGCATCCTTAATACGTGAGTACATTATTTTCTCGTCCAACGTTAATGTTTGCAATCGTATTTTTCCCCTTCGCCTGCAGAAAAAATCGATTTTATCTTACTTTTATTTCATTTTTTCGTACCCGGATTTTTGTTATCGCGACAGATAAACAGTGGCACAAGAAGTATAGTTGTGAATACATTACTTCGTGATAAATGTATTCGGTGGCTACGGGGATAAAATATGACTGTATAATATTGAAGCCGACCTTTGGAATTAATTTTTCATCCTTTCGAATCAAATATAATTCCTTTCTCCGTATTTTTGGACCATCCCAGTTGACTCGAATTCAACTCAATTTATTTTCTACAACGATTTTCTTTATACGAATCATCATTATTTTTAAAATGTATTCAGGTTTAAAAGTAATGTAATTATAAACGATTTTACTACAGAAAAAAATATATACACAGCATGAAATCGTCCTGCAGTATTCGATTATATTTTACTATAGTAAATAGGAAATATAATATGCTAATACCATTGAAATAATACTATATACATCACGCAGGCATACCTAAATATATATTTCTGACATTCAATATTTTTTATTTTATTATATTTTATATTATTTAATTTTCAACGTTCGTAGAATTTTCGTCTGCAATTCAATTATATGAAAAGTTTTAATGTAATTATTATCATTATAGTCATTTCCGTACGATTGTGTTATTTTACTGTACTGCCACCTACCCACGAAACTGCATAAAGGAGTGGCCCATAACACGAATTGACTTTTTATACACCGTACCCTATCACATGACAACCTTTATTATGTACTTATAGTAGGACAGGACCCCTATATAGAGGTGTGTTTTTAAACCTGGAGCCTTGCATAGAATTTTTTTGTTTTATTTACAAAATAATGAACCAAAACGTGATTTGTATAATGGACACATCAAAGTACAATATTATAAATGTTCATACTAAATGAATATCGGTTTCAACAGTCGAAAATAACATTTTTTAACATTTTTTAATCTAATATCTTTTAGATAATATATTAATATATTTACCAATATTATAGAAATGTATAGCTTAACACACACACACACATATTTTCAGCTAAATTTTAACGGATCAAAAATATACTATAAAGAATTTCATTAATAAGTAATTACATACTATTAAGGAATTTATAAAGTTATACCCATGCATTTATTATAATGTTGAATAATGTAAAATGTTAAAAGTTAACTATTGGAAAATCTTTGTACCGAATGGCCAAGACCAATGACCATATATACCAAACCTGTACGATTGTTCTTTTTAACTTACCACCCTTTAACCAAACTATTTATATGATAAAAATAAAAGATCAATGTAATCAACCCACATAATAATGGCGTACTATATATAGTATGAAATTATTTACTGGCATTATAACTCATATTTTTCATTGACCTGTAGTCCGTCTTTTCTACCTACCCATTTTCCTTGCAGGTCTCATCTAACATTAAGTTCGCCATTATAAATATAATGCAAGTTGATTATTATTTTATTTTTATTTTTGGTACGTACTTGGTAATTGGTAATCTGACGAATAACGTCCCCTCCCTTGTACTATATAAAAAATATAGGAATATATATTTGTCTTTATACCTACAATACCATATATATATAAAAACGAATTTTCAAGATGTTCTATAGGTACAATATTAAATACCTTTAATTGAACTTTTTGAATGTCTATTAGATCGCGATAAACTATTTTAGTTGTTTTTTTTTATGGAAATGTTCTTTGTTGGAATATTCAAAAAAAATTCAATTCACTTTGTAGTAATTCCTATATTTTGTTAATTATTAATATTTGACGAAATTCAATATTCTGCAGTAAAAATTTATCTCGTATAGTGTTGACATTGCTGTGCATCTTCTCATTATTATTATTATTATTATTTTTTTTGAATTGTGTATAGATACTTCCATATTATTCTTTTGTTTTTAAAATAATAATAATAATTTTAATATACTATACATTAGAAAAAAATGCATTTCACTCTACTAACTATACAGAATACTATTCATTTACCTACTTCTTTTTATTATTATTCTTTGTGTATATTTTCATTGAAAAATTTATACTTCAAATGCACTCTATATAATAACAGAAAAAGGAAAATTCATAATTAACGTTGTTCGGAGGCTGTTAGATTACACCTGACAGATTCATTTTTACACACATAAAGTTGAGGTTATTCATTGTTTTAAGATAAACTTTAGACGTGTTGAGACGCAGGCGGCTTTCGTTAATTTAATTTAACGTCAGTTATACGAGTTTTACACAAGTATAATTTTGTATCCGTAAAAACCTTGTAAAAGCAAGTTAAATTGTACTATAAATTGTACTTAAATACGTATTGTATTATATAGTTATCAAGCTATACTTTCTGTGATAGAAAATATTACACATATCTGAATTTACTTTCTAAATAAAAAAAAAAATAAAAAATTGGACTTTTTATGATCAAAATATAAATATAATTATGTATTGTTTATAAATAAACATATTCATTTGTTGAAACAATTTTATATTATCGCACACTGTTGGATTATTATTTTCATTTTTAAATACATACTATAACCGTCGTTGTTAGTTTGAAAATATAATCAACTGCAGGGTCGTAAAAAATATACTAGACTATTTTAGTTTAACTTAATATTAATTTCCGACTTCCGTTGGTTTGGGTTCGAATCATTCATCAATTTTCAGTCGATCCCCATCACGGTGTACCGCGTATTTTCAGTTGTACTAATAAATAATTTCAAATCGTTATTTTATAATAATCTTATTGTTTATAAATTAAATTTACAAATTGTACACGTAATTGTAACGAGAAAATATATTTTATATAACGTACCCATATAGGCATATGGGTACTTCTATTTTTTTTTTTTTTATACGAGTTCATCTGATATTTGAACAGAAATTAATTTTTTGTCTCGTAACTTAATTATTAAATTGTTAGTGTTACAACTAAACGTTTATTTAAATTTCATTGTAAAGCTATATTCACTTATATAGAACAATAAAACGTACAAACAATATAAATAATATTCATGTATTTTATTATTATGTTAATATTTTAATTACATTACAATAATCGGATTCAAACATGTACCAGGTATATCTATATAATATATTATTGGTAAAATTACGTTTTAATCAATTTGCATGGATTATTAATATATCATTATACATCTAAGCTTTAAATGGACTTAAGAATTCACAATATCAGCTGTGTACCGCATGAAAGTTATTTTAATAACAGTATTAAGCCAAAATACTTTTTGAAGTTCGAGGTTATTCAAGTAGAAACCGATTGTTGTTTATATAATAACGAGCTTTTGAAACAATGTTATTCAGATAGTGCCTGCAAATATTGTTTAATCGTAATCTACCTTGAACGGATGAAAGGAATCACATTCGCTTGAGCTTTTCCGTTTGTACAATATATATTATGTAATGAAACTGCAGACAAAAGCCCTCATGTATTCATCGTTCTATTGCTTCCGTTGTTTCCTCGTTAATTGAAATGTAAAATCTTATAATGACAAACACAAATTCAAACGTTTATAAAAAAAAAAAAAAAAAAATCCAATCGTCTCGTAAAAAAAAAAAAAATAAATAAATAAAAATTGTATTTGGCTTATTTAATTAATTCGACATATTATTTTGATCGATACAATTTATTAATATTTCTCTGTGGATTATCGATAATAATCTATAGCTACCTATATATACAGTACTTATTCTGGAAAACAAACATATTAGCTACTTTCTTATGTATTATAAATAATTTACCACATTTTACGAAAATACGTCACGTAAAACGTATTGTCTTTTTAATTATCACCGAATTGTATGTAAATGTATAGGTATATAGTGCAGTAATATAAATGATTCGTCTAACTTCTCGCGTTCTTATCAGTTCTGCATTTTTATCACCCCGTCCCAAATACTCCCAAGCCCGTACCAATTAGGATTAAAACACGAGTGTAATGTATTGGAAGCAGCTTGCTGTTTTCCAAGTGCCTTGACCGCCATTACCATAATTGATACAAATCGTTTATATTTAAGTAAGCACCTAACTCCACTATACTTGCACTGCACCCTTATTTTTTTTTTTCGATCCAATTCAAGGGCGATGGTAAATAACAAAAACACATACACAACACATCCCTTTAGCGAGAGTAATAATAAAAACGGACCCGCTAAAATAACCAATAAATAAAAGGCTTATTGAGAATTTTCGTCATGCGAATAGAATGTGGGCAGCGGCTTAAAACCGATCGCGGAATATGTGTGCGGAGAGTTGAACATTATAATAGTGAGCTAGCGTCCTTTATTCTTTTAGGCAAACGAAATTTATTTTTTGAAGGATTTCTGTGGACAAACTCTGATATTAAGATAATGGTTTTTATTATTATTTTTTTTTTTCCAAACTATTGTGTAAATGTCACCGACCTCGACGGTAATACAACATATTTCAGCTAATATCAGTCAGCGGGGGAGGGTCGTGGTGTCTCACCTCCCACTTCCAAAAGCAAAATTAAATTCAGTTGGCAAATAGCAGAAAAAGTCGATGCCTTTTTTTTTCTGCTTATTTACGTTTTTTTATGGAGTATTTTGGAATTTTAAGTCGGCAAATTGTAAACTGTTAGGATTGTAGTGTCGGCAAAACGGGAAAAAAGTCGATTAACTTTTTTTTCGCTTATTTTATGTTTTAAATAGAAGTATTAGAACAATATTATATAATTTTATTTTTACATTTACATCCCTCCGAAAATCTTACTCCGGGACGGCCCTGATATCGGTAGAGGGTTTTTTTCTTTACATACATCGCGACACATACGGCTGCAGTCGATGATGATTATTCTATTTTATGATGGTCACGCACATTATATGTATGTATGTATGTATTATACCTCTGTGTATTATATATTATGTATTGACAAAATTATAACGATTATTGATTAAACACGCTAGTGTAAATGGAAATGATTTCAAATCGTTATTTAGTCATATGGTGAACAATAATAATTATATTAACGCCGAACATCGATCATCGTCGTCGTCGTTCGCGTTATAATTAGGTATATATTATTATTTGTACGTTTATATTAAGGCGGCTCTCTGCTTCATCAATTTTTCATCAAAACGACCTAAGCGACTGACAAATTTTAAGGTACTTATATTCGTTCGATTTAAAAAAATGTAAAGATGTTTGAATTGGTGAACAAGTTTACTTTGCATCGGTCGGAGCATATTTTTAATATTTTCAATATTTTTTAATATATTTAATATTCAAAATTTAC
>JAIPRL010001740.1:0-72855 GCA_025469235.1 Pemphigus obesinymphae | reverse complement strand
ACAAAAAGCAGTCCAATATTACAAACTATTTTTCTTAATTTATAAAAAAAGTAATATGTATCTAATATGTTTATTTTTAATTTTTTAACACATATGTATTATACACAAAACATATTTAATTTAAGTTGTACGAAATATTTACCTAAAATATAATTTTTTAACACAACATTTTTTTTTCTACCTCCCTAAAACGGAAAACTCTTTATAATGGAAAAAAATATTGGTCCCAAGCGATTCCATTATAGAGAGGTTTTACTGTATTACTCTTGTGTCAGAATCATATCATTATTGTGTAATAATTGTGTACATAATAATGTATTAAATATGTAATCAACATTAAGGTTTGACATGGTTGTATCTGAGGGAGAAAGGTTTATGGGGTTCCCAGAAAGCTTTTTCAACATTAAAATATTTTATAACATTAAAAAAAAATTATAATATAAACTTAATATATCTAAACTAAAATTATAAAATATATTTTATACAGTTATGTGTTTTGTTATCGTTACATTTATTTTTGTTTGTTAAATTACGAGTAATATTAAACTTTATCCCATATAAAATTTTTAGGTAGGTATAGTTTTTATTTAATTGGGTAATACTTAAAAATGAGAAATAAAACAGGAAATAAATGTATACCTTCATTTAAAATTGGAGGATAAGATGGGGGTGGTGACATCCAATGTTCGCCTTCCAACATGTGTCCTCTGTCAGATGAAAATTGAAGTAAAAATTTTTCAGCTTCGACAATTCTAAAATATCTAAAGGTACTAAAAATTTTAAATTAGTATTATAGTATTATTGTTAAAAAAATAATCAATGTACCGTTTGTCAGAAAAATCACATTTCACAGCTTCTTTAACATATTGTGAAAACGAAACTGGGAAAGGCAATGTAGTATCTAAATCAAAAACTAATGTTTGTTCTTGGTGTTGAACAATCAAAAACACATGGTAATCCTAAAAGATATAAAACCATTATTTATTAATGAGTATGTACTATATGTCTATATAGTATTAGATTATAATTAGAAAACTATCTAATAGCTGCATATTTTACATGTACCCATTTTTCAGTAGCAAATGTGACAAGAAATATATTTTAAGGAAATTATTTTTCAATAAACATACAAAGAAAAATTAAGTCAAAAAACAAAACAAAATAGGTTATTTCCTTGTCATTTTGAAGAAGAAAATAGGTCTAGAAATTTAAAATGTTTACAGAGTATGTATATAGGTATATATAATTCATTTTACGCAATAAATAGTTTACAAATATCAATAAATTTTAATACTTAATAATTTCTGTACCCAAAACATTAGGCCTTCATTGTCTTTGTGTTTACTATTCTGTTTCCATAAATGAACACATTTTTTAGAATTTGACATAAAGATAACATAACATTTCATGTTTGGTGTAGATTTGTTGGTTTCCAATAATAGTTTTGCTAAATGCCAAATATTTTCTTCGCTGAAAAAATTGGTAAAAAATTAATTGTATGCAAAAATATAGAAATATTATCATGTTGTATGAGATTTGAACACTCATTATTTACAAATTATATTTGTATTTTTAAATACATACATACATAATTAATTAGTAAATTTATTAATTCAGATGTAATAGGCACTCAAAAAATAATTTAACTAATACTTATGTGAAATATTGAAATATGTTGATTTAAATTATATATTATCATTCGATACCCATTACGCCAACAAGTCCATTAAACCAGGTTGTTATGTTTAAAACGTTAGAAAAAAAAACATATTGATTTTGTTTGAAATGTTTAAAACATTGTTTTAGGTCATTTTTAAATTTTAAAAATCTAAATTATACAAAATGTTCAAATCTAATGTATGTAAAATATTGAATAATTGATTTTATGTTTTATTTTAGATTTGATTTCTGATTGGAACAGGGGTGTGGAATATCTAATCATGGAAGGTAATATAAACGAAATGTGGGAAAAGGTAGCAGAAGATGTTAATAGAGTTGCTAAAAAGGTCATTGGCAAGAATAGAGGTATAGTATGCCAGAGAATAAGCAAACATAGTGGTGGGCAGAAGAAGTGCTCGAGATCATATAAAAGAAAAAAATACAGTTTAAGAAATAGCAAAAAACTAGAGGGAGGGAGGATTGAGTAGTGTATCTAAAGCAGCAAAAGGTGCAGTGACTTAAGGATAAGGAAGTGATAAAGAGATGGAAAGAATACTTTGAGAGATTATTAAATGAAGAATTTTCGAGAGATTTAATTGATCAAATTGATTGAAATTTGGGTATGGTGGATTTAATAAGGGAAGAGGAAGTGTGGAGCGTTATAAAAATGAAAAACAAGAAAGTGGTGGGACCAGAGAGTATCAGGAAAGTATTAGGGAGTTTAAGTATAGGATGATTGTGAAAGTTCTTTAATAAGGTACCAGTTGAAGGAAAAATTCCAGAAACATGAAGGAAGAGTTGTGTGGTACCTATATTTAAAGGAAAAAAGAGATGTACAGGAATATGGAAATTATAGAGGGATAAAACTTATGAGCCACAGTATGAAGATTTGGGAAAAGATAACAGATAAAAGGGCTAGAAGTAAGACAATTGTTACCAGAAATCAGTATGGGTTTATGCCTGGGAGGTCAACAATGGAGCCAATATTTTGTGTAAGATAGATTGTAGGGAAGTACAGAGAAATGAAAAGGAAATTGTGTATGGTATTTATTGATCTAGAGAAGGCTTATGATAGGGTTCCTAGGGAAATCTTAAAATGGGAATTAATGAAGAAAGGATTACCAAAGGTGTATATGAACTATATTAAAGATATGTATGAAAGGCCAAGTACAAGTGTGAGGAGTGGAGAAACTGAGCATTTTAGGGTCAGAGTGGGAGTAAAACAGGGTTCAGCTTAAAGTCCTTATTTATTTTTCTTGGTAACGGATGAAATAACAAAGGATATACAGGGTGAGGTATTATGGTGCATGTTATTTTCAGATAATATACTACTGATAGGAGACCTGAGGAAGTGAATGATAGACTTGAAGAGTGAAGGAAAGTTTCTGAAAGTAAAGGACTAAGAATTAGTAGGAGTAAAATAGAATATATAGAGTATGATTATATAGTTGAGCGGGGATGTAGTGGAAGAGGTTAATAGGTTCAAGTATTTAGAGTCCGTTGAACAGAAAGAGGAAATTTCAAAGAGGATATGGAACACAGGATTAAGTGTGGATGGATGAAGTGGAGTGAAGCGTCTGGTGTTTTGTGTGACAAAAGAATCCCTATTAGATTAAAAGGTAAATTTTATAAGGCAGTGGTGAGACCTGCTTCAGAATAAATTAAGGAATGAGTATATAAGAGGTAGTATAGGAGTAGCTAGAATAAATTAGTTAACAAAATTAGAGACATTAGATTGAGATGGCTCGTGCATGTATTAAGGAGGGAAGAAACTGAGACAGTAAGATTAGTAAAGGAAATGTATGATGATGGAACGAAAAATAAGTGGTGGGGGATGTGATGGCAAGTGATATGTGGAAGGTGGGGGTAAATGAAGGAAATGCGGGGGATACAGTTAAGTGGAAGTGTAGGATTAGGGTGGTTGACCTCAAATAGTTGGGAGAGAAGGCGATGGAGAAAATCTTAGGAGCAGAAGGTACCTACACAAAATATTTATAATACTATAGCACTTATAAAGGCATTATTATTTAGTATTTTTAATTGCCTATATATTTTATGATTCTATCTTAGAAGTTTGGTGGCAAGTCAGTGGCGTAGCCAGGATTTTTATTTAGTGGGTGGGGGCGGGGGCTGAATATTTTTCAAGAAAAGAAAAGGTCGTTCCAAATGAATTGTCACTCAAATGCCACTATAGCAAAACATATTCACAGTATCATGAAGGTATAAATCATGGACTACAAGATATTTTTTTTTAATATAGGTAGGTACATATTTTATTACTCATTAATAAAGTTTGACATTAAAAAAAATATTTGTATAGACTATAATTATAATTTATAAGCTTTTTTCACTATGCAATTTTTAATTTGGACTTTTTTCTGCTAGATTTATACTTGAGTTTTTTTTCTTTGGCTCATATTTCTGTTACCTTATAGAATATATGGTTCATCAATTTTTTATTACCAGAATTTCTAACAAAAAAAATTGTATTTAATAACATTTAAAACAAAAAGAAAGTGTTTAAAATATGTAAAAAACCCATTTTTTTAAAACTGCTAATTGGGCAATTCTATCTAATTAAATTATAATATAATACCTAAGCCTAATACATATATTTAATTATACTTTAACTAAATAACATAAATAAGTATAACACATGAAATGAGTAGGTATTCAATATAATTTTCGAAAAAAATAGAATAAAATGTTATCATATTATTATAATGCATGACAAAATAATCATGTAAAAAAATACATACCAAAAGCATGATGTGTATACGCAATCGGTTCTTTTAGGAATTATCATGTTTGTAGTTTGTTCCATAGATTTATGGTTCTGAAGATATTCTGCAGCAATGAACAAAATGAAAATTTAGTGTTCAATATTTTTAATAGCCAAAAATTGACAAATTAAAAAACCGGGACTATATTATCAGTATTCAGTATCGCCATTGTATAAATTTATTTTATCGCGGTATAAATAGTTATGTTATTACCACTATTATTATTATTAGATAACATCGACGGGAGTATTTTTGATTTGTGTCACTTTATTGATAAGCGGACAATACATGATTAGGAAGGCACTGAGTAAAATCAAGATTTAAAAAAAATAAAAAAAATAGGCCAATTTATTCAATCAAATGTATTAATTAACGTTATTCGTTAAGGTATTTGGACCGTCGATGTACTACTACCAGCGTGATCTTATCGCCGGCACGTGACGCCCGACGTACTCTAATATGCTCAATTGGTCTTGGTAGTATGTAGTACATAAATCGTGTTGTGGAGATAAAATGATCACTGCAAATCCAATCGGTGGTGATGCACATCGGATATCCGATCACAAACCGTTAATTACGTGTAAGTCTTACCGTAAGTTTCTAAAGTTCTTCAACTAACGCTAGACGTATTTTTTTAATATAGACGCTGGTGACAAGGAACTGTTTGAAAATTTAAAGCTAGTTCTGGGACAGTCGCTCAGCCAAGAGTCGATTGAATGGAGGCGTCAGTATGGACGACCCATGAAAATGGTCACGCTATCTACCGAATTTGTGCCATTCAACAAAGATGTCATAGCCGAACAAATCAGTAGTCGAAATTTGGTCGGTCGCCCAATAATGCATACTTTTTGGACACAGTGTTTGGTGAGTACTTTGTGAATAATTTATTCCTAATATATTACTATATGTTTTAGATGGTCAAAGTACAGAGTTAATTACTTTTTGTCTAAAGTTTAAATTAAAAGTTTGTGAATTTAATAGGCCATCATACCTATATTTTATATGTCACTATTATGTGTCTTGTGTTTAAGTTTTAAATTTTAATCTTATAAACTTATTTTGTATTATTGTAGGATATGGAAGTTTACAAATCGCTATTAAGAGATGAAATTGATAAATGGATGATTGAAATGAATAAACACAATATTATCGATTGGGTAATCGTTGTAGTTGAAACGTATGATCTGAGAAAACATAATAAATTATTGCCTCGAACAACTGTATTTGACAAGATCAAAAGTGATTTTGCAGAAAAAAAAGCTGATCGGTGAGTATTGAATTTACTCTAACAAGTAATAATATAATATTTATTAAATACTTAATTTTTGATTAGCTGTTTATCTGTAATAAATCCTCCTAAATCAGAAGTTCGATGTGGCAGCAGTGCATGGCGAGCATTAATTGCTAATGTACGTCTATTAATTTTGTCTGCATTTGATAGATTGTTTTTAAAATATGAAGACAATATAAGAAATTATAGAGAACAACGAAATGATCCATCTTGGAGTTTTTGCAAATATTTTTTATACCAAGTAATATATATTTTATATTTATAAATTCTTCTAGATTCTTTTTCTCCTTCATCTTCTCTCAGAACTATTTAGGGTCGACCATCCTAGTCCTCAACTTCCATAAAACTCAATATTGTTCACTGTTACATCCATTACCTCTTTTTGGTCTTTCTCTTCCCCTCTTTTTATTAACATATATTAACCATCTCAATCTTCTCTCCCTAATTTTGTCTACTATTGGAGTTACTTCTATACTACTCCTTATATATTAATTTATTATTTTATCCTCTTATTATTCCACTCATTAATCTTAAATTTTTTATCTCTGCTACACATTCTATCCCTACTCAACTTCATTACTTGCTTTTCCCTATTAGTGTTGTGTTCTCTTTTTCTAAAACCATAATCTATATATTCTGTTTACCCCTATTAATCCTTAATCCTTTTCCTTTGAGAGCTTTCCTTCACTCTTCAAGCCTACTCTTTATTTATTCGAGACTCCTACCAGTACTATATTATCTGCACCATGGTACCTCACCGTGTTTATTCTTTGTTATTTTACCCATTACTCATCACTAAGAAAAATAAATAAGGAGTTAAAGCTATTTCTACCACAGAATTCTGTGCTTCTACTTCTCTGACTGTAAAATCTTCACTTGCCCACAAACTCCTTACTCTTATACTTACCTTTTTATACCAGTCCTCAATTACATTCACGTACATCTTTGATAACTCTTTAATCTTTTTTGTATTTAAAATGAATATTACATTTCTATAGGAAGAGTTAGCATTTGCACTTGAAATGCTTGGACTTTATGATGAAGCTTTAGTCCAATACGATGAATTAGATGCAATGTTTACTCAATTTATATTAAATTCTCAAGTTGGAAGTAAGGAATTTATTATTTTCGTGATAATTATCTACTATATTAATTGTTTTGTTTATTTCAGATGTTCCTCAATGGTTGACTGAATTCCAAGGTATATTAGAACGCTGGTCTGCTGTATTATTTATAGAAAATATAAGCCGAGCACAAAGGGAAGCTATTAAGAATAGAAAATTATCACTTCTTGAATTCAGATGTTATTTATTTTCTCGTCAGGCATCTCTATTAATGGCTGCATCTAAACCTTGGAATGTAAGTGTTTTTGTTTTTGTTTTTTCTATTTATTTTCATACTTCAACAGTAATTTTATTTTACATTTTAGGTGGCAGAAAGATCATTAATGTTTCTTCATCAGGCAGTAAGTGACTTGAAAACATTGGAAATTGAATGTCCACAAGGTTCAATTGCTTGTTGGGTTTTGCAATGTTGTGCTCAAATATTAGTTATTTGTCAGTCTGTTAAAAAACCAGAACTTTTGGAAGAATGTTCTCATCACACTGCTCCACTTCTATATTATTCTTTAAAAAAAGTATATAATAATAATCATTTTTTTTTTATTTACCGAAGGTTCTTACACATAATTCTTAGAACTATAAATGGTTTCAATTAATTTGTTTTTATTTACATTGTAATGCATAGGTTTATTTTCCTTTAAAATAGCATATTTTATAAAATACTAATTGCTTTTTGTTTTATTATAATTAACTATTTTTTTGTTTTAGTTATATGAGTTAGGTGAACTTTGTGGCTTACTACCAGGTAGTGTTCAAACTACTACACAGCTTCATACAGTACAAGTTTTATGTGGTGGAATGCAAAGTGGCCACGATTTGACTGCAGCCACCGAATCTGTAGCAACACTTAAAACTGCTCTCTCATCTTCTGAAACATTCAGTAAACATTATTTGGTATGTTATTTATACTATTATATGTATAATAATTTTGATAATAGAGTAATTTTTTTTTTAGGAAGTAGCTGAATTAGCTATTAGTACTTATAAACATAATACACTAATGAGATGTGCACACAGTTTAGTTGGTTTGGAATTGGCTAAATTTTATACATTGTCTGGGGATACAACAAAGAGAACTATGTTTTTGGTTAAAGCTCTAAACCTATTTGAACAAGATAACTGGAGATTATTAATAGTACAAACAAATTTAGAATTAGTTAAATGTTTTAAAAAAATTGGAAATGTTGATCAGTAAGTTTATTTTATGAAATAACTAATATTTATTTAAATTTAAAATTGAGGTTTTATTTATGTAATACCCAGTTGAATTTTTTTTTTTTAAATTTAGATTTGTGAAAACTTGTTTACAATTAGCTTCCTCATCTGAATGCAACAAACAAGTTAGAGAAGATCATTTTGATCAAATGTTAAATATGATCCGTGAATCGAATATAGGTAAGGTGTTTTATAATAATCAATTTTATATAGTAATTTTTTATACCAATAAATTAGGAAATAATTTTCTGATTATAAAGAGTCAAATTTAACACATTTTAAATTTCTAATTTTATGTATACTTTAGGCTAATATTTCAAAATTATCTGTCATTATGAATTAAAAAATCCAAAATAAATTTTTTTGCCATGTGTTACATACATTAAGTATATGAGAAAAATATTTGATATTTTTGAAATAATGTAACTTAAAATGTGCAGAATTTTTCATTTTTTTATCATGATGGTATAGTTTTGCCATTTAATAATAATAATAATTAGGTTTAGATAACATAACATGGTAGTATCTATTGTACAATTGAATATAATGTATATAATTATAGAAATATGAAATGATTTTTTAAATACAAAACAAAAACGTTATTAAGTTATAATTAAAGACCGGATTTTTGTGCAATTATATCTTTTTATTAGGTGTTCTAACTCCTACAGAAACAAAATTAAATTAACTGGATTAATTTTACACAAAATTACATATTTTTAAATTATATCATATAAAAATGTATGCCACGAAACATGTCTAACTTTTTTTTGTTTGCTGATTTGTAGCTGTTTTTAAAACAATTTGGTAGATTTTTATTAAAAACATGTTTTTTGGCATTTTAGTTATTAAGTTTTATTAATTATATAATTATATTTTAGTCCAATTTTGCAGATTTAATTGCGCATAATTGTGATCTTTAGTTATAATATTGTTTTTATGTGTGACTAATAATTAGGGATCGAGACTTATATCACTTATATAAAATAAAGAATTATATGTAATAATATGCATAAAAATTTATTAAAAATGTAAAAATACATATTGAAATGGAAACATTTAATTTACAACTTTTTCAAATATAAATTGAATTTTTCTATTTGAAAAAATAGTTACTTAATAACTTTTATCATAATTTATCATTTTTGAACATTCCTTATTTTTATAAGTAGCTACTCAAATTTTTCATTCTGAAAAATGTAACGATTTATAAATCAATATATTGAGAAATTATTTTAAATTTAACAATCAATAATTTATATCTTGATAATTGCAATATATAATAAAATAATCAAAAAATTGGCAATAAAAATGTAAAATTCTGAAATATTCAAAATTCATCAACAAAAATTGCATGGCTTTAATAAATAGCAAAATTATAAAAAAAAAACCCTGAACGGAATTGTAGCTATAATTCTGCTGCTAAACTGCTATAATTTAAACTAAAAATAAAAATTAAAAATTAAAATGCTATAAATCTTAATTTCTTTAAATTGTTTTATCATTGTATTTATAGAGTGTATTTATCCAACGGACGATGTTATAGAATTGGATCAAATAGATGTAAAAAGCAACAATGAAGGAGATAATTATCCATCAATTGTATCATTAAAATTTAAAAGCAATCTTCCTAAATCTATTGTATGTCCAAAAGTAGCCATTTCTGTGTTTATGAAAAAAACAAAAAATAAATTTAACTTGTTAGCAAAAAGTTGTACATATAGTTATGACATAAAAAAAGGTAATATATTACCTATGACCTACAATCATATCTATCAACAAGATGGCCATTTCGCATCTACTGGTATAACTTGTTTAAATCAAAAATCATACTTGAGGTATCCAGTGCTTTGAATTTTAATTTAATATCTATTTTGACATACTATTTGTATTATATTTATAATTTTTATAAAATTGAATTTGTATGTAGACGACAAGACAGCCAAAGAAGAAAACCATCAACAAATTATAACAAAAATGATTCTCATGATATAATATCTGCGAATAATGTAACAATCGCACCTGGGATGAACAATATTGATCTAACACTAAATGTAAATACTGAAAAAAAATTAAAATTATTTTTCTTATTACATAATTGATTTTACATCAAATCCCACTATATACTTCTTATTTAACCTAGAAAACAAAATAATCTGGATTAGTTATTTATTAGCAGAATTCGGTTGAAAATTTATAGATTTTATAATTAAAATATAAAAATAGGAATCTAGAAAATTTTATACTTGCCTCCTGTGTATTTTTTTTTTTTTATAATATAACATTTTTTTCTTGTATATGAATCAGTAGGTAAAAATGTTCTTGTAAAACTGTGTTCCCACAACTCGTATAGTTGACAACTAAATACAAATATCGATTAATTGTAGTATACATGATTAGTCAAATATGCGGATTAAATATACCGTTCTTACAACTCGTGTATATTGATGATTAATCATATTCATCAATTACACGAATAATTGTCTCTACATCATGTGACTAGTGGTC
This sequence comes from Pemphigus obesinymphae, assembly GCA_025469235.1. Taxonomy (NCBI): domain Eukaryota; kingdom Metazoa; phylum Arthropoda; class Insecta; order Hemiptera; family Aphididae; genus Pemphigus; species Pemphigus obesinymphae. The sequence goes on along the minus strand of JAIPRL010001740.1, from coordinate 62,278 downwards.
ATATACTATATAATTGCAAATATTCATTGCATCGTAGAAACACTACCACAATTTTTATTTTAATGATAACAATATTTGAGTCATGTAACTTTTATCAACAATCTGTGGGAAGGTGGTAAATAACGAATACAGAATATTCATGCGATATTCACACCACTTTCACAACTCAATTATCCATGAATAGCGAATATTTGTCAACTATACGAGTTATAAGAATATGAGTTCAATTATATATATACAATATGCTATTTGATTTGAACATGTATGCTCAGTTGTCATATCCTATCCATTCATATTTCTTGCAATATTAGATCGTTACTATTTGTTATACTTTTATTTCAGTCAGACATATTTCTCTAAAAGTGAATTTGATTTGAGTTAATGATTGAAATTTGAGGACAACAGGAAAATTATTTTAAAAATATGGGTTAGAAATTTTTTTAATATCTACTGAATATAAAACCTATTTAATAAGAAATAAATGTGACCAAAAGGGCAGTATAAAACTGGACAGGGAATTAAATAGGGTAGTTAAAAAGTTAAAATCATTTGTTACAATTACATTAGTATTTAAATAAAATATATTTTTTTCAGAATTCAAAAAATATGCAATCTGGAATTTATTTCTTGGAGAAATTATCTGTAGTATTAGAACCTCGTTTAGAATTATTGGCGAATATGCCAAATGGCCTTATGTTTGCATTAAAAAATGTTAATTCAACTGCTTGGCTTGACTTACCAGATGATAAATGCTTATTTGCTGGCATCAAAGAAACGTCTACATTATTTCTTCAGTTTGGTACAAAATCTAAAAAAGTATATAATTATATATGTATAACTTATATTAATAAAACTTGTCTAAAATACTCATATATTTTAATTTGAACTTTTGTTTAGATTATTGATAATATCCAATTACATTCCACTCCAGGCTTGATTTTCTGTTTGGAAGATGAAACAGAATTTTGTTCAGAAATGTTTGTAAATTCACCATTATCAGTGAATTCTAGTAATTTAATATCTTTACCCATTAAATTATTCGCTCAGTTACCAACTATGAAAGACCATCCTAGAATCACTCATCATAAGGTAAATTTTTAAGTACAGATATATTTTATAAATTATTGATAATAATTATAAATGTACTTTAGTTATGGATAAAATATCAAACTTCAATGGATGATGAGGAAGTGATTTGCGTTTCTATAGATTTTAGTCTTCCATTGACTGTAACTCATCGATTACATACTTGTTATAATCGTAAATTTATTGGCGTAAATATCGCTTGTCATACTGATTGGTCTTTGGCTCTGAAAAAACCAGAAATAATTGGTATTAGTCTGCCTCCTACTAATTCTGTTATCAAATTAACCTCTTTACATCCAACACTGGACCCCTTAATTGTGAGTATTAAACAAATATCACAAAATTAGTGGATTCTTTTCTTTTTATTGTCGGGTTAAATATTAGGGGTTCAAATTTAGGCAGAAGATTGCATGCTGTGGACTTGAAGAATTGCTCCTTTTTGGAGGTATTTACCTCTTCATAATTGCACTTTTTTCTTAGTTTTTGCAACATATAATATTTTATAGAATTTTATATATTTTTATTGATATTTTGTCAACATATTTTTTTAAAAATTGAAATATAATAAAGAAATAGTTCTTAGTAAATTATTTTAAGACTTCAATTATTTTGTAGTATTTGAAAAATGGTGAATCATTTGGCTATTTATGGGAGATTGATTTGTCTTCAACAAACGTAAATACATTGGGAACATTAGCTGAAACTTTGCAATTCAATTTCCAAACCAAGTATTCATCTGCTAAAAAACAGGAATGTTCTGAGGATTTAAATTTTGAATTTACAATCAACAATTATAAGGTAATAATAAAATGCTAATTAAGTTTTTTGTTATTTCACAGTTTTAAAATTAATTACTATGTATTTAACAGACTCTAATGTTAATTGAAAGTGGAGTAGAAGTGGCTGGTAAAAGTGGAGAATTCTGTCGCATGAATACAGTGTGTACTTACACAGCAAATTTTAAGAGAACTACTGAACATTCAAATAGTTCCCAGAGTGAAATTTCATTCAAATATGAAATTGTTGTAGATAAGACAATGTGGGCGGTTTGTGGTCGTGGATCCGGTATGTTAATATGACCTTAAATAAAATCATGTATTAATTAAATTAGTAACTAAGTAATTTGTTATTTTTTATGTATACATTAAATTATATTAAGCCAAAACAATGCCATTGTTGTATACTTTGATTATTAATATTTAAAAAAAGCTGGTCAGTAGGGTAGAAGTACTTGTCAGATAGGTTAGTATATTTGTAGTAAATGCATTAAATTTTAATGAAATGATAAATCATTTCTTTCAATAAAACGATTCTGAAAGGAGTTCTGTATGATATACCTACATAGATATTAATAGTTAAAAATTTGAACATTTTTTAATTTCGCCATAGTGCTTATAGTAAATATTTGGTGTAAATTTCAAGTTTCTGCCATTTAATTAATAATAATTGTTTATATTTTTTGATAGTTACGTAAATTATTTATCACCTATATAGTCAGTAACCATGATTAGTTTATTTGTTTTTGTAATTTAAAACCACTTTGATAAAAAGTAGTTTTTCTTAATGCTTTTGAAAATTACCTAGAAAATCAAAAAATGATACAATTAATATTTATTATAACAAAATAATATTTAAAAATAGAAAAAATAATATGCCTATAGTATTCACAAAAGTATTTTAGGTAATAACCGGTTTCAACCATAAGTCATCATCCGGTCACAAATTAATAATATAAAAAATATATAAATTTTAGAAATAAAATTTAAAAAATCTCCTAAATCTAATTTTGTTAAGCATGTCTAAGAATGCTATCATAGCATACATTTCAATATAAAAAAATATTAAATAACCAAAAATATATATAAATTTGGTTTTGGATGAATTACTAATTTTGTCACGAAGTAATTCATAAATAACATTTTAAATATACAAACAGATTTTAAAGATAATGATTTATGAATTTACCAATACATATTAGACAATGATACATAATTTTATTTTAATGTATATTATCAGCTGTTTTAATATATTAAATAATAATTTTTATAATTTATTTGTTTCTTATTATTTATAATATAGGTATTCTATATATTCTGATTATTAATTTTCATATTTTGTGTATTTCGTTTTTGTATTTTCATTATTAATTTGTAGCCTGATGATGATTTTTGGTTGAAACTAATTTTTACCTATAATACTTTTATTAATACTCAAGGCATATTTTATTTTTTATATATAATTTTTTCATATTATCTTGATAATAAAATATTGTATTCATCAACTTAATTCCTCGTTCAAAATAATTAATTTTCTTTGGATACTCAGTCGTATTAATACTTCATAATTATTCTATAAAATTCTATATTCTAACTTTATTCCTTCTGACTGGAATAATTTAAACAAAGTTTGGCATATTTTTATGATCTTTATTAGCTCGTAGCTTTGCTTCTTAGTATAGAATTATCTTCTATTTCCAAACTCCCTTAGTTTCATGTTATCGATCTACCTAGACATATTATTGTTAAATTATATTGCCTTAATCTTGGTCTTCTTCCAATTCATTATTTTTGACTATCTTTTAACTTATCCACTACTGTACTCTACACTCCTAAGCTGTTGATTGTGACATCAGTCATATACTTTTTGGATGCCCATCCTAACTCATCATCATATATATTCATAATATATTTAGTATACATTTCCATTGTCTTCTTCTTAAGAAGATGCCACACTGAAAATTTTTGAATGAAAAACTTGTATTAGCATTTTTCATTTTTATCAACTTACAAACATGTTAGAATTATGACACAAAAAACAAATTATAGCTAACAACATTATCTAGTGATGTGATAGAGCCAATTTTTGAGATATTTTACAAGTTTTTTGAGCTGTTTATATAATATATTTATTTTTATTTTTTTAATAGTTTATAAAACATGTAATAATGCATATACCAAAAATCCATTTCATCAGTCACTAGGTATTTTGGTTCTTTATAATTTATTTTTATTTCATCTTTCTACAATATTCTCAAGTTGATAAAAATTTAACACGTTGAGCGCCGAGGGGTTTTCGACTTGTTATTTAATTCGGCCATGAGTCCCAAAATTGGGTCTCAACAAAATACAAAAGTAAATAATGTGAGTACCAAATATGGGTCTCACACTACAGTGTTGCCACTTCATTTTGGTACTTGTAGCAACGGCATATGTTATTTATTTTTTGTTTTCTAATTAATATTATTATTTGGATACTAAAAAAAAAAATATATAGTTATTATATTTTTTTATATTACTAATCTAAATAACTTAAGACTGAACCAAAGAGGTTATTTTAATTTTGTTATTATTATTTGAATGTTATACCTACCTACAAGGAATTGTTGAATTTTTTACAGAACTAAACTGAGATAATGTTATATTATGTTCAATTATTTTTTATATTTCAATAAAATAAACTACATACAATATATTTTAATTAAATGTAGCAAAAGGTTTGCTCTACATTTTACAAAACTATTTTAAAATGTGTTATGTGAACTATTTTTAAGAATAAAATATTTTTGAGGGTCAAATATGGGTCTCACATATCAGAAAAACAATACATTTTTGATATTTGACCGTAATCAACTAAAAAATATTATTAACACCATTTGTTAATAACTATAATAGTATGTACAAAATTTCAAGACATTTGAAAAAAATTTTATTCCAAAATTATTTTTAGTGATTCATGACAAAAGTCACTTGGCGGTTTGGTCAAAGGTAAGTGAGACCCAAATGTGGGACTCATGGCACTCAACGTGTTAAAATGCATAAATGCATGTTTTTTAACAAATAATGTAATTACACGACAGTTAAAAATGGTACTAAATACATAAACTATTTTTATATTAAACATAAACTCATCATATAATTAATTGTTGAGCTATATTTTTGGAAATAAAGGCTGTATATAAAAAAATTAATAATTAAACCCGACTTAAGAAGGAAACTAGTATTGTTACCTAATACTATTGTAAATACTCTAGGCACATTTTTTTTTTTTTTATATAATAATTATATTATATTATTTCTTATAATATATATTTTATTTTTTTAAGAGTACCTATTAATTTTTTTAATTTAGTAATTTTAAAGATATTAATATTCATAATATTATTTCTGTAGATGTCATTACATTTCCACCAAATTCATTTACACAGAGTATTTCGGTCGAAGTAATGCCATTGTTAAGTGGCTTTTTACCTATACCTACATTAAATATTTTTCGCTACTATCCATCCAATTCACGTCAAAATACTGGTAAGTCAATGGTATTATTTTCTATTATAATTTATTTGAATGGAAATTTTTTCACTAAATAATTTTTAATCATTTATAATTTCAATAGATTTTTTATTTTCAGAAACTAAAATGGTATCGTTTTCAATTGGTCAAGTATACAATGCTAGTAAAGGTCTCCAAACACATGTATTACCTCGTATTACTACAGACACATCATAAACACATATAACAATTATTTTTATAGTATTCAAAAATTGGATTGCTCATGTTGAATACATTATAATATTATAATATAATATAATATTTATTTTTTAATCATAATTTCATATACATACAATATATTTATTTTATTATTCTTGTTGCCATTTTTAAAATATATTTATATGTATATTATTAATTATTATATTAATATATATAATTGTACAGGGTTGATAATACATTGTACCTATTATCATTGATTATAAATTTATATTTATATATAATCAATGCTATTATTTATTTTAATATGTTATCATAATTTTTAGATATTTGATTTTTTTCGATTTTTATAAAAAAAAAAATATATATATGAAATTTATTTTTATTAAAATGTATTTCTAATAAAATACAAATCCAATTATTTAGAGCCCATACTTTTTGGAATTTTTTTCTTTTTTAGTTACTATCCTCTATCAGTACAATTCCCTGAAGGGTCTCATTGAACCCACAACTGGTATTTACTTTCTTGAAAAATTAAGATAGTATTGTATTGCATTGTAAAATATTGTGCATTTGAAATTGCATTTCTCCAAAAATAAAAATCCAATCATAATCTAGCCAATAGCAATTAAATTGTATTGTTCTTAGTTATGCAAATATATTTTTAAAATACTTATAAAAGCACGAGTCAAATCTTAATTATTTTCAATGAAGTGATTCTATAGGCATACCAAATCAGTAAGTTTAAAATTTTTGTCTATACCTACAGAACAGTTGGTTGGTTCACAAAGTGTGTGAAATCTTTTTTTATAGATCTCACCAATCCCTATTTTACAAAACCATCTGTATTGCACACTTCATTACAATAGGGAAATATGATGGACTTTGACCTTACCCCCCCTAATTGTATCACTAAAAATGTAATTATTATGATTATATTATTCATACAGAAAAACAATAATTTATAAGTATTAAAAAAAATAAGTTCAATTTAATACTTTAATATAAAACTTTACTAGACTTAGCATTCTAAAAAACTGTTGTTTTTGCTGAAAAATGTATAAATATAAATTATAAAATAGCGAATAGGTTCCTAATCAGATTTTAATAACCTACAAAATAATAAAAATCTGTCCTACAAAGATTCATTAGAATACTTCCAAAAAAGTGCTAAGATATTGCATTTGTCAAGTTTAAATAAATTTAAATTAAGAAAAAAAAAAATGCATGCTGAAATAGAAAAATGATTTATGATCTAATTTCTAAAAAATCATCTTAAATTAATTATACAGTATGTATACCTATCATTTTTATTCTTAATGATATGAAATAAAATAGAATACAAAAATACTATAAACCGGTTAGATCTATTGTTAAAAAGTGTATATTTATTGTAAAATTAAAATTATCTAAAAATTGTTTCATTTTAATAGAAAGTGTAGGTATTAAAATACATTAATTTTAATATAATCTTAATCCGTGGCACTTCCTGCACCAGCTTAAACTACACATCTCTTCGTATTTGTTTTAAGCAAGGCTTGTAAATGTTTTCGTGAATTGCTAACATTTAATTTTGCTCTCCCATTTTTTTTTTTATATCTACGTACATATTTAAAAACTAAACAATTCATAAATTGATTTGTATTTTGGTATTATTATTGTTTAATTTAATTAAAGACAAAAAAAAAGTGGTGGGGATGTAATAGTGATATTGGTAGGCGGGTGTAAGTGATGAGGATGCTGGAGATTGAGGAAATTAAAGAGTAGGAATAGGATGGTCATTAGTTGACCCTAAATAGTTGAGAAGATTATTATTTAATAAATTGGTCCTGATTCCTAATTAAACAAGTCTAAATTTAGTCATTGAATTTATTATCAGGCTTCTATGGTATATATAGTACACAATTTTGGCTCTGTAACTATTTTTATTTGTATTTATTTATTTATATATACTTTTGAATTATCACATAGGTTACAAAAATTTACAAAATGTTGAGTTGTAATATTTTTGAAAATAAAGGCTGTAGGTACATAAAAAAAGTAGGTAATAATAAAACCTGACTGTTATGGTCGAAACTAGTATTATTCCTAATAGGTACGTTTGTAAATACTCTAGTCACATTTTCTTTTATATATATATATATATATATATATACCTATATATTTATTAATTATTTTTATTTTATAAGAGTATTAAATTGTTTTAATTTTGTAACATAGAAAAGAGATCGTAGTTTCTGTAGATGTTATTACATTTCATTTATGTACAATAACAAAATTGGATAAAATTAGCGATATCAGTACAATAGTTTACATTTTTGTATGTAACTACCCTGTACATTAAGTGTTTTGTTTTCAAAACGAAAACATCATTATCTCTAATCATTATTTTACCGTTTATTGATAAAGTCTTGGTACGCTCAAAATAATGTTAATTATTAAGTAATTGACGGGTTAAATATTCTTTTTATTTTTTATATATCTTTGTTTATTATTCCAAATCAATTAATTACCTATGTGTAGTCTCGTAGTTTGTAATACGTTTATTTCATTATTAATTGTATTAAATCGGTGTACGAGTAACTGGGCGTAATTTATTTTTGAAATGTCTTCTCACGATAATGGCTCGCCGTCTTCGACGTTTTCAATGGATGATGACGAGAACAGCATCAAAATCGAAAACAAAGATTTATCTGACTCCGACGGTACGTAACTAATGTCTAATGGAGAGTGGGAAAATCCATTACAAGGTAATTTGTTTTAATTGTTTGCAGATGAATGCAAAGAAAATCGTGAGAAACATACAGAAATACAAGAACAGTAAGTAAAACGTACTTCTCACAGTGGTCCTAAAAAATAGATATTCTCTTTACTCTTGCGTGGTTTCATTATTGTATTTACTGAAGATTTTCTCCAATATTAAAAATCATATTAGATTTTCATGAAAATCCCTGAATGCAAGACTTACATTATTGTAGTTGTTAGTGTAATAGGTATTTAAATATTTGTCCAGTAGACAGATATTTTGTTGTAAATTATATAGAATTTATATAGTTTTTCTTAGATTTGTACCTATTTTGCTGAGTTAATGAGAAAATCTAAGATTCAAGGTTACTGATAAATAGCAGAAAAATTATTTTTACCGACCACTGTGTAGAGTATTAGATACCAGTGGTTCATTTGAACAATTGATATTTACAAATGATTCTTCATATTTTAATTTTAGAGTCTACCAGGATAAATTAGCCGGTATTCAAAAACAGTTACACCAATTGCGAGATGGAACACACAGTGAATATGTTAAGCAATTAAAAATATTGGAACTTCAACAAAAGAACCAGTGAGACAATTTATTTTCCCTCCCCTATATCATGATGTAAACACATTTTTTTTTTTCAAAATAGACTAACGATGAACAATTTATGGCGTGATTGCTTGCTTGAATCTATTGAAAGAGAATTTATTAGAGAACGTCGTCTAGCTCACAAAGAGTTTGAAGATCGTAATAATGAACTCACTGAAAATTTGATTGCGTCATTGACTGAAAGGAAAAAAAATATTGAACACGATAATCTAAACATGGAACTTTGTATGTATTTTAAATATTTATATCTATAATATGCTTATTAAATATTAAAACATGAATTCAAAAAAATTTAATTCTTATAAAAATAAATATATATTATAAAAAATAATAATATGTATAAATACAATTAATATATATATTATAGAAAAAGAAAATATGTCATGAGTAGGTATTTGTAATGTTTATAAAGGTAACAACTAGTTACAAACCTGATAATGACTTGTAGTGAAAACTATTTACCTTTATAAATATTACGAATACTCTAGGCATATTTCTTTATACATAATATGTTTATACTGTTGGATATAATATATAATGGGTATATTTTCAGCTCCAGACTCTGCTGATCAAAAACCTGCAATGACGAGAAAGCTGAGGAGAAGACCAAATGATCCTGTAGTACCAGCTCCCCAAGAAAAACGACGCAAGCCACCTCCAGTATCGGGTATTTATTACTTATTACAGGAACATGAAGTGGAACAAGATGTTAAAGCAATTCAGGAGTGCTTAGCTGCCATAGCATCTACTTCTACGACAACGGCAACTACAACAACGACAACAACAAAAACACGTGAAACAGTCAATTCTTCATCTGTTAGGAAACCAGGTAAAATGTATATTTATTTATACCTAACAATCTTTTAGTATATATATGAAATGTTGTTTTTTTTACAATTTTTCAGGGTTTCTTCCAAGTTCAAGTTCATCAGCTGGTAATATGAGTCCTAAAAAATCTCAGAATTCTGATACTGAAGGATCATCTACAATCCCAGATACAAGAATAGAAGATGGAAAACTGTTGTTTGAAAAGAGATGGTATGGAAATTTATCATATTTATGATTATCAGATTTGTTAGTTACTTTATTTTTATTCTTAGGTATCATCGAGGGCAACCTGTTTTTGTCGAAGGAAGACAAATGGCTAAATTTCCAGCCGTTATTTCTGCAATTGGCAATGAAACTGTAAGTTTTTCATTAAATCAATAATGACTGAAATAATTACATGTTCTACTCTAAAAATAAAACAGTATGTTTTTTTTTTTTATAGATTTGGGTAAAAAAGATATCTGATAATAGTAAATTTCGCATTAATTTGTCATACTTATCAAAAGGCAAGATGTCTATCAAACGTAGAGCTGCTGTTTAAATCGAATAACTATACATATTTGGACTTTGTGATTTTTATGTTTATATTTACGTTAATATAAAAGTTTTCCTGTTCTTTTTTCTTAATCAACAGTTATATTAATTTGTGTCTGCTGTGGTCTAATATGTGATCTACCAAACATTATAAGTCATGCACACTGGTAGATCACAGCGTACGTCCTATACTAATATTATATTTTCTATTGTCAAAGTATGTGTGTTAATGATTTTATGATTTGTGATTTATTTGTAAAATGTAATTAATATGTGTAATTTAAATTTGTAAAATGTACAATATATATATATTTTTTATATTATGATTTATATGTATGTGAACATGACATGAAGTAATTGTTATTAATAATTACACTCATTTATAAATAAAAAATTTATACACAATTTCTTATTATTTTTTTTTTTTTTTCATAAATATGGTTTAAATTTTAATTTTTGGAATGTATTCTTCAGATAATATGTCTGTCATCTTCCTTTTGATGTGCGACAAATTCTGTTCAATGAACTTCCAATTTGTTACGGTGTCTTGAAGTAATTCTTGAGCTTTGACTAATTGTTGGTTGGTTTCATTCATTTGATTCATGGCATTTATGTACATCTGTTTGTTAAATGTTGTCAGATTTGAATAAAACTGCATATTTTTCTCTTCTACAATGAATATAATTAATATTATTAAATTGCATGCTATGTAAACAGTTAAACTTACTTAATTTTCTATGTAATAATGTATCTTCAGACATTTTATAATTGTCAGAACGTCCAGCAAAAGTTTCTTTTGAAATTCGACTTTTTTTACTACCTACAAAATATAATAGTTTATGATGTATGATAAATAGTTGATACATATGACACATAACAGAAATATAAAAAAAAAAAAACACCTGTAGAATGACAAACAATAATTTTTAAACTAACAACTGTTTTGACATACTTGAAGTATTTGCATGATGATTGGAAGAGTCAGATTCAGTTTGATCATTTTCATCTGTTCCACATTTTAAGTTCATGAAATTATTACTGTCATTCTAAAATCAAACATTTTGTAGAGTAATATTATATTACTATATTAGGTACTTGTATTATTTCAATTGTAACAATAACTATTAAAATGTAATTTTACTTCTTGTTGTATGTCTTCGTCATCAGATTCAGGAGCTTCCCCTAGAACAAGCATTGCTTTATCGGACATATTGTAGATAATTGTTTTAGCAATATTATTACAAAATTATTTTAGTTTTGAGTTAGATATTATAGGATATAGATTTTAATTTGAAAAACATTGTAATCTCCCACATTTTATTATTGTTATTAAATGAATTATCAATCACGAATTAAGATATATCTTAATTCGTGTTATCAATATTATCAACAAATTAATCATCAGGTACCTACTGATAATAGTTATCGGTCAAAATCACGATCTAAGATTAGACGATTAGACTGAAGAAAATTAAAAAATTAAAATAAAAATAGTATCTAATTTATTAGTAGAATAGTCTATCTTAATCCGTTCAGTGAACTATCAATCAACCACCAATAACTAAGTGAGTATGCTTTTGCTATTATATTTACTTTGGTTGTTACCGTAAAGGTCAATGGAGTGAATGGCATGTGTTCACATCTGCGAACTTTGTTATAGGATGTTTACCAGTATAAAAGAAACATTTTCCAAGCTAATTCAGTCGCCTTTTGGTGTTGTTAAGGCCGAAGATGATGAATTAGTTGATCCCCATAGAGTATTGAGGGTATGATCTTACATAATAGATAATTTGTTAAATAACGGTAACAGTAATATTAAACTTATATTTAGGCAAAATGCGAACAACAAAAAGAAGCACAAGCACGTTTCTCGAAATTGCAAGAATGTAATGATCGTGTTCACTCCAAGAAGTCAACAGCCGAAACCTGTGTCGAAGAATTATGGGATTTTCTAGAGGTCGTTGACAAATGCGTTGCTAAAGACCTATTCGATCATTTGAAGTGAACTATTAAAGTTTGACAGCCATTTAGCTTAGGTACCTATTTCAAGTGATTAATCTATTCAGTAAACAAAATATATGTTATAATTATTTTTTGTTTCAATTTTGCAATAAAAATAATTGATTAAAAACTAGTTGTACTTTTTTAATTTATATTTAAATATGTACATTAATTACTTTTGAATGTATTTGATAATACATATATACTATATATTTATAGTAATTTAGAATGTTCATTTATAATTTATATTGATCCCATCCAGTGATGTAGTCGTAAATTTTTAGAGAATTTTTCACCCACCCAATGGTGCAACTTTTTTTTTTTTGGGGGGGGGGAGGAGTATGGTACTCTAAGATCTAAATTATTTCAAGTCCCCTATTTTTTTTAGAATTAATACATGTTAATAAAATTATAGTAGATTTGAAGCACTCCCCCGCTCCTCCAAACGTTTAGGCCAATTGTGACTGCCAGGAACAGGGCTTGAAAACAGTTATATTTATAACGTTAAAATGCAAAATTTAAATAACATTTTAAGATGAAATCGGTTTCAAACCTTGACCAGAATGATAAACAAGTTTGGATAATAGATAAGATAAGAAGAATAGGAATATAGTTTTTTTTATCAAAAAAATATTAAATTATTAAATTAAAAAATGTACTAGTACCAAGATACAAGTAATATTGGCCCAGAAAATGAGTGGCTTACATTAAAAGAATTAAGTAGGTACCCAGTATTCCCATGAATATATAATTTTATATTGCATTATCTATAATATTGTTTTTAATATAATTTATAAATACATTGAATAAATTGAAATGAACCTTTGGTATTGATTATTAAGAAAGGAAATATATTTTTTTAAATGTCTTATATCAAAAATAATTAATATTATGATACCTACATGTTTTATATTAGGTACTTAAATATTCAATTAGTTATTATGAAGTGGAGAGATTGCATACAAATATAAGTATATGCGTGTACCTACCTACTGTTAATTTGAATAAATTAAAAATTCAGTATGTGTATGATGTTGATATACTAAACACGGTCTACAAACATTTTAAATTTTGTAAAATCGATAGGTACATAATGATTATAGTCATTTTGAATTGGTCTTCCCGGATACATACAATTCATCATATTTTGGTGTGTAATCAAATATATATTATTATTTATTTTTGTAAAATATGTAGGTATAATAATATGTACAATATGTAATATTCGTTTATCAAATATAAAAGTTCAGTTTTATATTTGATAAACGAATCTTAGTTCAGTATAATTATTATTTTTTGATTTGTTACAATTACCTCTAAAGCACCAATTAGGTATAATGCATTTGTTATTAGTAAGATTTTTATTCAAAAGTCTATACATACAAAACTATATACACCATTATGGTAAAATCATTATATATATATGCCTAGTAAAAATAACTTATAGAATTGTAAACTAATGCTAAATAAGAACACAGTTAAAATAAAATAATATTAACATTATAGGTAGTTAAAATTAGTTTTTGCTAATATTGTATTAATTACTACTACTTCTTCTTCTTCTTCTTCTTCTACTGTCCTGATTATTTTCCAAGAGTATTTGCTGCCATTACTACACTTTGCCACCTGTCTCTATCATGTAATAGCTCTCTCCACTTCAATTCCTAGGGATATTAGATCTTCTACTGCATCAATCCATCTTTCCTGTGTCTTCTTCCTTGTGGTTTCCATTTCAATGCCATTCTAATTGTTTTGTTCTATTCTCTTCTTATTATGTAGCCTAACCATTATATTCTTTGGCCCTAAACAAATCTTGTTACTGTTGCTAGTCCCAACATATATCTCTTTCTCCAGTTTCCTGTTGATTCATCGGTGACAGGTCCACATATTTTCCTCCACACTTTGTTTTCAAAGGTTCTCAAGCTTCTCTCTATCTTATTGTCATCGTCCAAGCTTCACAACCATTAAGAACTTCATCAGTGTATAAAACACTTTTTGGCCTTTATTTATTTATTTTTACCAGTCATTCCTAGTGCTTAAATTTGCTACCAAATACCTAAAATCACTAAAAAATTTTATAGATATATATATATTTTCTCTACAAGTTCCATTATATTTGTTTTTGGTTCCCACTGGAATTTTCAACTGGACCAAATATTGATATTAAAAATGTATTTTATTATGTATCAAATAAAATTTTTATTATATATAAAATACATATTTATTATGCTAATATTTTATAACGCTCAAAATATAGTAAATTTTAGATTTAATTTTTATAAATATACAAGTAACTCAACACCAAAATATAAAAATTTCATTTTTATGTAGATGAAGATGACACGCGATAGTTTTTTGACTGATTCACGATCAAATTATGGTTCTCCTGTAAGATGTTAGAACACTTATTTTTACTATTAGATACTTGACCAATATACTAATAACCATTATAGTAAATAGTTGAAAATTATACACTCGTAGGTATGAAATTGGAGATATACCCAGAGAGGTGTTCTTAAAAAAAAGGAGAAAAAGAATAAGGATATTAAAAGGATTATTATATAATTTTAGGTATATCATTTTTAGGATTCGTTCAAAGTAGTTGATTTTAGAAATCATAATTTCTATGGAATAACTATTAGCTTTACAAAAATAAGAATAAGACCCAAAAATGGTACATTTTTAACAAAAAAATTGTAAGCAAATAACAAAAGTTAAACGGACATTGTATGCACCATTTTTGGTATAGGTAATTTTTAAAAAATGTTAATAAAAATAAAAATTAATAACTTAAAAATGTTTAAATATATTTTTATAGTAATTTAAAAATTTAAAATAATTTTGTGTCAATATAATTTTTTATTAATGTGTATATTTGCTAAAAAAAAATCATATTTATATATTTTTATTTTTTATCAACTTGAGATAAAAGATGAAATAAAAAATAAATTATTACAAAACAAAATTATCTAGTCGATTTTTGATATGTGCAGTTTTAGGCGTTTTATGAGTTGTTAAAAAATCTATTTTTAAAATTTTTTTAAATAATTAAAAATCTTAAAAAAATGAATATATTAAAAAAAAGGCTATACAGGGCACTAGATAATGTTAATAACTATAACTTGTTAAAATTTTAGGTGGTATACACATGTACTCCTATGTACCATTACACAAGTCGCTACTAGATATGAATACAATTTGGCATAATTGATCAAAACTTTTTATTTAAAACGACAACATTAAATACAAATAAATTAATAAAATATGTTAAAACGCTTAAAATTTAAAAAATACTTTAATCAACAATTAAAAAAAAAAAAATTGAGATTCTAATATGGTCAATAATTAATGTAAAATGCTAATTTCGCGGTCTATCAAGTAGGTAATGTATATTGTATAATATACAATTAGTAAAAATAAACATATTAGGTAGGTATGATCTAGAAATGTTGGCTTCTATATGGATTAATGAGTCAAATTTCTAAATTCATAACTGTACCAATAAATAATTATGTAGGTAATATTGTACCTATTTAATATTTTTTCTAATAGTTTATTTTATAAAATGTCCAATAATGACCACCTTGAGTATTCCACGAATCTAACAGTGTTCTTACAAAAACATTTTACAATTGTTGGTAGGTAATAAAGTTTAGGTAATTAATATGCAATATTATAATTAATTCATAATTACATAACAATAACATATTTAAATTATTAGTCTCGGAAGTCTGAAAGTGTTTAAGACCTTTACATAATATAATCACAACAATTATTTTTGGATAAAATAATAAATGATTAAAACAACTTCTTCATTCCAAGTATATTGTATTAATTTATTTAAGATATTTATTACCCTGGAATGTGTTCATTAATAATATAGACGATATATATTTAAAATTAAAAACAAAATAATAAATTAAATATAACAAAATTTGTAATAAAATAAATTAACGTAAAAAAAAAATTTTAAAATAATTTACTATATATTGTAAATATTGAGTTTTTAAAAATATATTTCAAACTTCCGAGTTAAATTGCATTGCTTAATCATTTTTTATAATATAATAATAATAAATAGTTAATAAAAAATAAGATACCATTGATCCAAAATCCATATATAATAAATGCAATTTAAAAAGTTACAATATAGCACATTTAGTTAATAGACAATTTTATACATCTTCATTCATCGGCCAATTTTTCATCTTCTAGAGCAGCTATCAAAAATATAATATGACATTAATATTATACATAAAATGTAAGCCAAGTAAAAAGGAATATTATGATTATTGATTCATTTTCAACTAGAAATGTAGAAATATAAATTTAAATACCATTTTTGTTTTGTGTAATAACTTTATCAAGTTCATTTCGAAATGTTTGGGCATTGTATTGATATCTGCTCGTGGAACTTTCTGCAGTCTCCGTTTTTTCAAAAGTGGGACTTGATTCTGGAGTTCTACAATGCATTGATATAATTTTTGGTGAACTTTTTAATCTAAAATTAACAATCCTATTTTTAATTAATATTTTATAAATGTACAGTGTACACTGTACACACAAAAAAGACAATTTTGAATAATAATAATAATAAATAAAATAAATGAACAGTTTTATATCCTCTTATTTTCCAAACTTGTACCTTCACATATTAGTGGAATTGAAGATGGTTATTGATAGCTATGACAAGCATAACTACCAAATTATTGGATGGGTTTGGTAATTATAGGTGGCTTGCACCAGAGATCAGATGCTACCATTGAGAAAAATTTTATTGGCTACCTGGGAGTTAGACCAAAGACCTCGTAAACTAAACTAGACATTTTGACCACTCGACCCCCACTAATAATAATAAGTTTTATGAATTATTTTTTTACAAGTTATTATGAATGATAATTTTCAATATTATATAAAAAAACTCAACAATTATACATACAAATTATTCATTCCATAAGTCTTGTCTACTAATGTTTTCCATTTTGTATCTTGTGTCTTTTCAATTTCTTGTGAAAGAATCTCGCATCGTTCTCTTAAAATTTGTTCTTCCATTTCTTTGGCTACATAGAATTACAATTAAGTAAGAATTGATTATGTATTTTTTTTTAAACAAATTATAAATATTTGTCGAACTTACTCTTTAATGTTGTTTGAAGTTTTGCAATTTCCAGTTGAAATCTTTGTCTAGTATTTTCAAACTCTTGTTTAAGTTGACTTTCAATTTTTTCTCTTTGCATTTCTAACTTTTCTTGTTGATCCATCTATAAAAAGTACACATTAATTAATTATGTGTTTAACTTTTGTTTTAAATTTATTGAATTTTTTTTTTTGAATAAGCTGATAATTATTTCAACATTATGTAGGTACCTGTTGAGATAATAATTTATTGAGGTCGTAAAATTTATCCGCTAATTTTTTTTCCGATTCCATTTTAACTTTACTGATTTTTCTTTCTTGCTCTGTTTTTAATTTTAATATTTCTTTTTTTGGCACATATTCTTTAGTCATTTTACATTGTAACTCTTTTAGTAATTCCACAGTAGATCCACATGACTGATGTGCACTAGCTTCTATAACTAAAAGTCTAACACGTTCATCAAGTTCCATTCGTTTATTTTGTTCAATTTTTAATTGTTCTTGTAGATCTTTTATCAGCTTAAAAGTACATTTTCAAAATTAATCAAAATATTACATTTTTATTTTCATGTTTATACAAACAAATGATAAATATTTTAATTAGAGTAAAATGTTAGATTAAAAATTATTTAAGATTAATTTACATTAGAAAATATTTACACTTACAAATGCTTTGCTATTTGTTGTAGATGAGTCTTCAGTTTTACCAATTGGATCTTTCAATTTCTACAAAACAAAAATATTAATAGTATATTTTAAATATTGTATTCGGTTTGATAAAAAGTTTTTTGAATCTTTAATAAAACTTACAGTTTCTATTGGTTTGCATGTATTATTAGAAGTACATTCATTGTTTATTTTATCCATAAGCTATCAATAAAACAATTAATTTATATAGTTTCAAATAATAAACATAAAAAATATGAAAAATAATAACTTTATATTTTAGTTACTTCACTATTAATTTGTTTCAAATATTGATTTTCTCTGTCTAAATTTGTTGATGCTAGTTCAAGTGTTTGGATCCTGTTTAAAGCTTCTGTGTATTTAATATCTATTTGATGTAATTGTTCTTCGAGTCTTTTAGTTGTTTCATTTTGACTGGACATATCCTGTTTAAGATTTTCTAACTTGTACTTTAAAAGTTCTGTTATTTCCTTGTAACCAGCTGTTTCTTGTTGTAATCTGTCTTTATCAATCGTAACCATTTTCAGATACGCTTTAAGAGATTTAGTTCTCTACAAAAAAAATTATATATTTATATATATATTGTTAATACATTAAGATTATATTAGTTTATTTAAGATAATGTAAAGTAGATATTAACTTTTAAAGAAAATTTAGTTCGCTTATGTGTTCCATATATGTCTTCATGGCTAGTTGAAAATGATATTGTATTTTCTGAATCAGAATTGTCTGATGTATTTGATTCTTTAGGAGTTATTTTTTCTGTAAAATTACATTAAACAAAATTGTACATAAGTATAATAAAATATTTGAATACAATAATAAACATAAAATGATTAAATAAACAACTCGTATTTTAAATCAAATGTTTTTTTCTCTCACTCATTGAAAATTTAGGTCATATTTGATTCTTTAAGTGATTTTTAACTATTTTATACTGTAAAGGTACATTTTTCTAGTCGCATTTTGATATTGCATATGACTTGATGGACTGGTTTTTTTAATATAATTTACTTAGAACTTAGAAGTGTTTTTCTATGTATGTCAGAACTTAATCATTTATAAATTTAGTTAGTTAGTTTTAAACAAATTAGGAATATGTTTTAATAAAATGTTTAGTACTTATTACTTAACCCATCGATACCTGTATCTCTAATTTTTTCACCATTGTTCAAACATAAGAGCTTAGGCTTTATTTGAAAATAACTTTGGGGAATGGGGAAAGGATCTAAATTGGTTTAGTTAAATTTCAATATTATAGTATTTTTATATTCAGTTTACTGCTAACATTTTCTCTACTTTTGAATAAATATCTAGGAGGATATCCAAATCCTCTAGCTTCCATTAAGATAAGGCTTTGCATAGAACAATTTATTCATTTAGCAATTTATTATAAAAAAGGTAATAATATAATCAACAATTTTTAATTACAAACTAGAAAATAATATAAAAACATACTATTACATTATTTAGCATATTTATTTATATATTTACAATTATAATTAATTTAACAACTATCGTAATTAATAATATCAATAGTTTTTTTCTAGAAAAATATATATTTGTTATATATCATTATCACCAAAAATTCTCTATCTTTATTAAATCACTCGTCATTTATGAAATAAAAAAAGAACCAAAAATGTATTGTTATTATAATAGGTAAGAATTTATGTAGGTATTATAAATAATATGTACTCATGTGTAGAAGGATTCACTCATATACCTACTATATTATTATGACAGAATGCAATTAATTGTTTAAATCAAAAGATACAATTTCTGTTTAATGATAAATTTATTTTTAAACATGTAATTTATAGGCACAACAGTTTGAGATAAATATTGAAATGACGGGTTAAACATTTCTGAAATAATAAACATCTTATATTTAATAAATGAAAACCGTGTAAATACTAAAAACACATATTTATATATAGTATGAAATATAAATTATAGTTTATAATTGATAATATTTACCAGGTGTGGACTTGGATTTTGGTAAGCCAGTTTCTTCAGATCTAAAATATATAAAAATAGTTAATTGTGTTTAAGTTTATAACATTATTATTTATTGTTGCTAATAAAAAAACAATCTAATGTCTAATACCTACATTTATTAATTTGTTTAAATAAAAGCTTTAAACACAAGTATGTCTGTATAATATAGGAAAGAAAGCAACGAGGACAATAATTATAAAGACTACAGAAATCTGTGACAGAATCATTCATTTCTCAAATAAAATAAAGTTATACTGTGATATAGTAATAGTAAAATTGATTTAAGTGCACAATTTTAAAATACAGTTCCGATTTATTCTTACTTGATAGGGACACTGTGAATGTACATATTGTTATTATTAAATATTACATTACAATTATTAGTATAATTATATTAATTGGTAACCATTATAAGTTATAAGTAGTAGTAGTAGTAGTAAATTTTTCATTTCATTCATTTCAAACTTTGATAATTTGGTATATATTTATGTTAATAAAGCAATATACTACTCAAGTGAATAATTTTGATATAACAATTATAATTAACTCGTCACATGGCGCACAGGGTAAATAATTACCCCGACGTATTATAAATGTGTATAAAATATATAATATAATATGTGGATGTTTGACCACATCAATAGTCTCGAATAATACACCTAAAAGTAGACGGTTTTATGTTATTTCTGTATGTTGTGTGTATTATCTAGAACTTCATAATAGTCATAGATGTCCGCCTCTGGAAATTATTTGTTCTGTGCGACCAATAAGCATATACATTTTTTTGCTATGCTATGCAGGTGAATAATATTATTTATTTTGTATACCTACTAAAGTGTAATTATACTTATTATGTAATTATGAATTTAGTACTTAACTGTTATAACTTGTATTTTAAGATTTATTATAATTAAATGGAATGTTGTCTTCAAAGGAAAAAATGTATTTTTTAATTACTCTGTAAGCTGTGGGCACTCTTTATATACTACTAAAATGTTATGTACGTAATACTAAGAAACATATAATAATATTTTAAAATAATAGTGTTAATATTATCAAAAATGACTATTTCCGCGGGGTAAATATTTACCCTGTGTATGTAAATAAAGACATCCAAAACTGTGCGCATTACGGCAGGTTAAAAGTACATACTATATTCAATTATTTTTAGTAAATCATGTTTAATTTCTTGCTAGTTGCAAATATAATTAAACATACCTGCCTATTTTAAATAACAAGTTACCAATATAATTATTCTTTGTTTATGTATGAAGAGTAAATAAATGTACTAATTTTATATAATAAACCTTTTTGTAATACTTATAAAAACATTTGACTTCACTCAAAACTAGATCATTAAAACAAAAATAAAAACATTTATGGCTAATTGTAAGTAGGTATATATAAAATTTCAAATAATATGTAATTATAGTAATATAACATACTCGCTGTTTTCTGATTCACTGTTGTTTCTAATAATAGTGTTTTGTTGTACAATTCTGTCATTTTTTTTATTTGGACTGTACCAATAATGAGGGCCTTCGTCTTCAGATGTTTCACAGTCCTTAGTTTCAAAATGGTAATCATCATGGTGCTCATCCCGCACTTTAGGCATTCTCATAGATAACAAAAGACTTCTCTTTGAACGTAGACTATCATCACTTTGGCTGTCTGAATCTCTCTGCTGATTTTCAGATGAATCATAGTTATGTTTTATTTCCAGACACAAAGATTTAGAACGTTCAAATTCTAAAGAATTTTTATCAATATTTTCAATAGGTGCAATATGTTCATTAAATGATTTGCTTTTGCTAAATGAAGAATGAGCAAAATTCATCTCTGGACTAAGCTGATATAATGCTTTGTTTACATCTGATGGAACTGTGAGTTTAAAAGTACTCAGTGAAGTCAGTGACTTATTTCTCACATGTTTATTAATAGCAGTCCCATCAATGATACTGTCAGCAGACGCAGAAACCCTGTTTTTATTCTTATTCATTAGTTTCGTAGTAATAAAATTATAAAATGTATTCTTTTTTTTATTTTCATCTTTTTTACTGTCCACGATAGGACAAGTTTGATTAGGATCAGTTGGAAGACTTTCATCGCTTCCCCATTCTAATTCTGAATCATCTGTATTCACTGTGCATACAATTGGATCAGGTATTTGTTTAATGCTTTCTTGGGTTTCTTTTTCAGTCTTTTGATTTACATCTACTGTGTGCATTATACTTGTCTGTATAAAATCCCAGCTTCTAGGTGGATCCATTGGTGGAGGCATCGTACACTGGGATACTGATTCTTCTTCTTTGATTGGTAAAACATTTACAGATGAATTTTTCTCTTCTACAAGTTCTACAATTAATTTATTTTTTTCAATTTCTTCTCTGTTGGGTTCCATTAAGCTATTATTTATTACATTTTCTAGTGCAGAGTTTAGAGCCATGTTTTCCTTTTGATTTTGATTATTTTCACTATATAATTCAGTTACTTTTAACTCATCAGCATTAGTAGTTTTAGATTCTAATGTCACATTTTCATTTTGTACTTTGACGTTTATTTTTTCAACTACTAATTCATTTTCATTTACAATTGTAGAATTAAAAGCTGTATTTTCTTTTTCATTTTGATTATCTTCAACATATGATTTTGTTATTTTATCTTTGGTTTCAAATACTGTGATTTGAGCAACATCAGCTTTTTGACTATTTGAATTGTCATTAACTGCTTGAACTTTAACTTCATCAGTCTGGTCCAAATCATCCAACACATTTTCTTGGGATCTAGTTCTGGCCATTACACTCATTTTTTGCATCGATAGTTGGTTTACTACTTTAGAATGACCTTCTCTAGATGCATAGTCGTTCACAGATAAACCTATAAAAATAAAACAATACACTAGTGACCCGATAGATACAGTAATGAATATAATATAAGAATTCAATTACCATTTATATCATAAGCATCAAGTTGACTTCCTCGTTCTAATAATAGGTCTATAATAGACATATTTCCAAGCTTTGCTACTACCATTAATGGTGTACGTCCTTGTTTATCTGCTATATTTACCAATGCTTCATTGTCTAATATAAACTCAATTAAATCTCGGTTTTCAGCTGCACATGCGATATGTAAAACAGATTCACCTGCCTAAAATTGTTTTTTAAAATTATTTATAAAAATTAATTAAAATTAAATCATACTTCTCAAATGTTATTTATTTAAAGTGTAGATGTATTAATACAAGTTAAAACTAAACAATAATGTACATTAATATTAAAAGTAAGTACCTACCTAATATTTAAATAGCATTGAATAAATATTAGATGGTACAGAACATTAGATTATCATATATAGCAGTAACCCATGGGCTATGGTTAATATATCATTTGAGAAACATTTTGTTAGTGCAAAAAAAAGAAGCAGTGTTAAGTTATACTTACAGCATTTTGTGCATTTATATTAATTCCTTTTTTAAGTAACATAGATATAATAGTGAATGAGCCCTGTTTTGCAGCTAAGTGTAAAGCAGAATTTTTATTAATGTCTGTGCATGTTACATCTGCTCCTCTCTCCAACATTAAATGAACACATTCTTTTTGACCGCATTCTACAGCCTATACGTGCATTGTTAGTTTACGAATATTTATATAAATAAACATAGTGTTTTACATGTTATTTGCTGTTAATATAATGTTAATATTTAATAGAAGACTTTGAAGAATCAATTTATAATAAAAAAAATTATTCAGTTTATGCTACATTTTTCACATTGCTTTTGTTTAGATACAATTAATTAGGTACCTACATAAGTAGGTACTGTATTCAGCAGTATTGAAAAATACTATTTTGTTTATTTATTTTAACTAATGTTATTATATAGTTACAAATACATATTCTCTAAGTTGATATAGAGTACTGAATATAAATTTAATTTAAATAATAACAAGAACAATGCTTTTATATAATAATAGCGTATTCGATTAACATGTACTTTGATTACTCAATACCATAAAAAAACATTACCTCCACCAAATTATTAACTTCTTCAAAGTCATTTTTATGCAAGAACTACACACTACCACCATATTTTAAGAGTGATACCTTCAAGAACGGTGTATACCCATCGCAATCAACATTATCTAAGCTAGCATTGTGATTCAACAGCACCCAAGCTATGTTATAGTAACCTTTGGCCATTGCCAAGTGCAACGGTGTTCTGCCAAAGCTGTCCACAGCATTCACATCCGTTGGTTTTTTTTGCAACAACGTTTTGACTTTTTCTAAGCTGCCGTGCCACGAAGCTCTATGTAATCGGCTCATCTTATCCTCGGCTTCGGAGTCAATTTTATAGCAATACATTGCACTGTCCTGGTCGTCGTCCAGTTCATCCCCTGAAGGTGTGCCAGAGCCACTTTTATCCTCTTTCTTTCCCCCTTTTACCAATTTAAACATTTTCTTCATTTCGACTGTGTTTCGCGAGCGTGTGCTTCCTTATGAAATATTTATGCATAAACTACTAAGGTGCAACCAAATATTGGCATGTATTTTGTGTAATTAAATGTGTATTATGTTACTATGTATCTACTATAATACTATATTAGTGTTCGCAATTCGCATATTATTCAAAAGTTACAACTCTTATCATGTGTGTGCAATTTGTTTACTCTTTGCTATTTCACTTTACGAGTTGACGAAAAATCAATAATACTACCTTCAGCACACTTTCTGCACAGCTCATAAATGGTATTAATTATTATATTTGGGATTGTGTAATATGTTACTATATAAAGTGTTTAATGTGAAACGATCAACATATTATTACGAGATTTATTATATTTAATCAAAAAGAGTAAGTAACGAATTCTCTAACATTTCAGTGAACATTAGTGATTCGTTTCGTACGCATAATCATAATGCAAAGTTCACGTGCGCAAGAGTTTACGGCCGAAGTCATAAGGGATTATTCTGAAATAATCCCAAATCTCAAACATCGAATTTTCTCTGCTTATCACGTCCCAACTCCTATAAACCCATTGCCCGTTGGCGAAACTGTACTTGATTATAAAATGATATGAAATCAGATTTTTGAAAACGACCCTCGTAATGTTTACAGGTATATTAATATTTTTAAATATTATTATTCTATTTTAGATTTCTACCAATTCTGACAAATACAATATATAGGTATTTGTATATTTTTGGGTAGGTATATGTCTGTTCGAAGTATTTATAGTTTATATAAATTATGATCAACAAAGCTCTCAACTTGAAACAAGTAAGTAAAGTTATTACGTTTAATTCTCACTTAGTCTCTATAGGTAGTCCTAATGTTTAATACATTTGGTAGGTAAACATGTTTATTTATCACGGTTCTATCACAATTATATGGCCAATATATTGTAGTTCAATGTTTAAACTATTAATTCTATTAAATACAGATACATTATTTCATTCTAGTTGCTTGTATATGAAAAGCCTATCTGTAATTTGTTTACCATAAAATGGTCCAAATTAAACATATGCATTGAAATACCTATATATATTTTAAAGTTGGAACGAATTTTTATAGCTTTTAAGTGGTATTTGCACATTTGACATCCAATAAATTTGTTGATATCGGACATTCCACATCCAATATTTTTAGAACACGGACAATTGAAACTGAAATAGTGACAATTTAGTTAGTTGTCTTTGCCGTTGTGAGTCAGATATTGACTATTGTGTGTATGTTATTAAATAGTAATAATAATATTAATTTAATATGAGTTCCATCAAAGTAATTCAATCAAAAATAATAGTGGATAATTAGGTATATTTATGTTTTCCAAAAAAATGTAATTAGATTAATGGTCTAAGACAGAGGTTACCAACCTTTTTAGTTGTACGGACCACCAATTTTTAAAAATAAACCTTTGAGGCCCACTAACTAAATATGAAGGTAAAAAATATAAACACCTAAATACCTACATATGACAAATATTATGTATATATAGTGGCATGGTGAACTTTTTTCATCTATGAGACCAAACACATTTTTCATGGTCTGTGCGATGATTATTGTTGGGAAAATAATTTTTTTGTCACGATTTGAAGTTCAAGATGTAACTATAATTAAATGTACATAACACTAAAATACCCAGAGGCCATGAAAACTCAAAAACCCCACTACACTACTATATATATATAATGTGCACATATTATGTAATTAAAAAAAACATAATATTGTACAAGAAGAATTAAAAATGTTTTTTTATACAGAAAATAATTTCATTGTATTCACATTTATTCAGAACGGAACCAATAGTGTGGTTTTAAAAAACAATTTTATGCAAAATGAAAATAGTGTTAAAAGAAATTTAAGAAAAATTCGGAATAAAGCATATCCTACAATTTTTTTGAAATAATTTGTATTAGAGGGTAAACAAATGTTTGTAAAACATCACAATTTAGAACAAATTTTGAAATTATACATTTTTAAGCTGTATCCTATGTAATTAAACATTAAATTATATATATAATATATAATATATTTTTTAAATATTCATTTTTATTTTATAGTACTTATTAATAACTAGAGAACCTATTTTTTTGGTTAGTCCAAAAGATGGCTGAGATAGAAATCCGGAAACAAATCTAATTCACCAGGTACCCTTTTTTTATTCATTATTTTTTTAAATCGATAGTACTTTTTTTGTTAATTACAAATCTAAAAAAATTTTGATCAGTTAGTTTGGAAGTTATTGGCTTTTGAATTTCATACAAATTTACCCTTTTATTATATGCGCTACACTGTGCGTAAACACACTGATTACATGAGATTACACTACATTACCGCCATATTCTGTTTTACTTCTACTAATCCTTAGTCTTTTACTTTCAAGATCTTCCCTCCACTCCTCAAATCTATCACTCACTTCCTCAGGACTCTCTTCTATCAGTACTATTTTATCTGCAAACCGCATGAACCGTGGTACCTCATCTTGTGCATCCTTTGTTATTTTATCTATTACCAGGGAAAATAGTGAGATATACTCCTACTTTGGCCCTAAAATCCTCAGTTTCTCCATACAGACTCCTCATTCCTGTACTCACCTCTTCATACTTATCTTCAATAATGTTCGCATACACTTTTGGTAATTATTTCTTTATTAATGCCCACTTTAAGATCTCTCTAAAACCCTATCATAATCCTTCTTTAGATCAATAAATACCATGCACAATTTCCTTTTCCTTTCTCTGTACTTTTCTACAATCTGTCTTACACAAAATATTGGCTCCATTGTTGACCTCCCAGGCATAAACCCAAACTGATTTTTAGTCATAATTGTTTCACTTCTTACCCTTTTATCTATTATCTTTTTCCAAATCTTCATACTGTGGCTCATAAGCACGAACTAAGATAGTATCTTAGTTTGTGCTTAAAAGTTTTGTCCCTCTATAATTTCCACATTCCTGTACATCTCCTTTACAATTAAATTTTGGTACTACACAACTCTTCCTCTCCATGCTTCTGGAATTTTTTCTTTACTAGTATTTTATTAAAGAACTTTGTCAACCATTCTATACCTAATACTTTCCATACTTCTACTGGTACTTAATCTGGTCCCACCACTTTCTTATTTTTCATTTTTCTCACAGCACTCCCCACTTTCTTTTCACTTATTAAACCAACTATACCCAAATTACATTTTACTAGATCAATGCCTCTCTTGAAAATTCTTTATTTAACAATCCCTCAAAATATTCTTTCTATATCTTTGTCACTTCCTTGTCCTTTGTTAACACTCTCCTATCCTCATCTTTTATACACCAAACATTTCTAAGTCCCTGCATTATTTTTCATTTATATATTCATTTATCAAATTCAAGTGTCAAATATACAAAATATATTGGTGTCAAAAGTCCTTTTAACTGGTGTCAATTGTCCTAAATTTATTTTAACTAGGTACCTATTAATAATCTACATTTATATTATTATTAGGTTTAATGGATGGATGTTACATTGATAATTTTCAGTGGCAATGACATGGGTATATTTCTACGTTATTGGAGAATTTGATTTTTAGAACTTTTTTGTGGTTTTAGAAGTTATGGTGATTAAAGTTAGATGCTGTAACGTATTTCACTTATATACCCGGTCAATTTTACTTGTCGCACCGTATAGTATTAGTTGGTTTTTGGTAAAATGCGGCTGTTCAGAGCGTACAGATCTCGGGTTTGATACTATTGGCACCAATTTTTTTACATTTTAATAATTTAATTGAATTTTTTTTATTAAGATTACCACACAAGTCTTAAATTAAATTATTTTTTGGTAGGTAATTAAGTCGAAATAACTTATTTCCCTTAATTACGTTACTAATCTAACGTGATGTTTCATAGCGAAACGGGGGATATTTTGGTTTTAATCTATGGCATTCATAAGCAAACTAAGTTAGCCACAGCTAGGAGAGCAAGTGTGTTCCGTCTTACCAGCTATGTTTCCCTATAATATATTTTTTTTCCGTGGTTTGAAACATAAACCGGGGCGGGTATTGTTCAAAAATTACTACCACTAAAATACCTACAATTTAAGTTGTTCTCTGTGACAAGTTTTATGCATAAACAAAAAACACAAATTTTTGTCCATCGTTGATTGAGTTCTTCATAGACTGTAAATATTAAACTGCTTGTCGGAAAACTACATTAGATTTTTAATTTTTTAATATTTATTCCTTAAAATAGTTTTATTAAATTGAAAATCATTAAGTATTAGTCCACCAAATATTAAAATATTGGATATAAAAATTCAAAAATGTAAAAATTTTGATTAAAGTTAATTTGTTGATAAATTAAAATCTGTTTTCAAAATTCATAAATCCGATAAATCGCTATATGATGGACAAAACATAAATTCAATATATAGTGAAATTATAAAATATATATTGGACTTCTCCAAAAATTAAATCTAAATACGGCCTTGTATGTATGTATACACATTTTTGGGTAAAAGGAGTTGAGTAGGAGTTTTTAAGTAAAAAGCTTCCTGATAGAAAATGCATTTTGACCCTGGAGTTTTTAACCAGTAGTCTATGTACCTCTAAGGGTGTCTATAAATAGATACTCGTGAGTCTGTGGGTCATCTCTTAATTTATTTTCTATTTTAAAATTATATTAGGTATATATAAAAAAAAGATTTTTGATAAAAATACATTATTTAGAATTGCAACTTCCACAAAAAAGTCACCTAGATTTTCACATAATAGCATCCTAGAATTTTTCAAGAGCTAGGACAATATCATTATTAATATGTATTGGTATGGTTAAAAATATTGGTTTTGACATATTTGGACTGTGGGAATTATTCTGTATATTTTATTTGTTGAATAATAATGCTGTACATTTTTAATTAAATATAATATTTTTTTAACAAATATATTTTATACCGTAATAATGATGATTCCTATTGATAGTTTTAAGTCTGAAAAAATGAAAGAAAAATATTGTTTTTATATTGATATTTTATGAGGGTCCACAATTCAAGAATACCTGTTCTAGTTGGTACTTGAAAGAGGTTATTTTTAGATTTTCTCAGTAGTTTTCTTAAATGTAAAAGAAAACTACTGAAAATTGCTATAAATTTTATATGGGACATGATGTTTGTCTAATAAGTAATCTAACTTAAGGTACATAATAATTAAAGTATTTTGTATTTCTATGTTTTAGTTTATGTTACGTCAGAAATCATTAAAATTATACAGAGAATTCTTGAAAACGATAAAGAACATACCACTAGAAAGTGATAGACAACAATTTATGATTTGGGTAAAAGACGATTTCAGAAAAAACAAATTCGAAACAGATGAGGTTTGATTATTCATTTTCATAAATTAAAATATAATTTTTTTTCTCAGTGATAAGTCATTCATAAGGAAATTATTTTATCTACAATAAATATTTATAATAATTGTTGCAAGTTTAATAATTGCATGTAAAAACTATAATTCAAATATAGATTTAAAGAACAGTCTTTGATAATAATCCTTTAGTGTTGTCTGAGATTATCTATCATTTATTTTTGTGTTCCAGCGATTATATAAGTTTTATACTTTCTGTTGGTTTGTTGTCAATTCCCATCACTATAATTTTATGTGCTTATAATAAAATAAGACAATACAATAATTGTATCTATTATTAGATTATACATATTGTTAAACATATTAATTATTACTCTGGTTTTTAAACTTAATTTCAGTTTATATTATAATTGTCAATTATTATAAATAATTTAATGACTGAGTAATGTAGGTCTGTACTCTGTACTAAAATAATTATTTTGCTTATTAACAAAAACCATTAATTGGATTTATTTTATATTTGTGGTTTTTAATATTTAAATTTTGTTACTGTGTGGTATATTTATTTCATTGTATTATTCATATTTTTATACTTTATAAGGATATATTAATAAATTAATTAAAACCTTTATTTTTTCAGTACTGCATTAAAACTTTACACAAGTACGGTCAAAAGTCATTGGATGATTTAAAACTCAACTTAGCTCTAAGTAGTCAAAAAATATTGTAAACACAAGGTAATTATGGACTTTAAATCACAAGCTGAATCAGGATTACAGCTATTACAAAGACTTGTAGCACGGCCACTTATTAAAAATCTAACTCCTTTATTACCAGACGAATTAACTAGTGAGACCATAGAAATAATTGGAAATACTTCATCAGGAAAATCATTGTTTTTAATTGAATGTATCGCTAAATGTATTACCCCTCAAAATTTTAATGGTTTAGACGCAGGTGTTGTTTATATTGATCTAGATGGACAATTTGATATCAATAAGCTAATTCAAATCATTAAACGTTTAGTTAAGGATCCCGATGAAGAATTGATGAAGTCTTGTCTAACGAAACTAACATTGATCAACTGTTACGATAGTCCTACTCTATATGTCACATTTCAAAGATTAAAATTGTTTTTAACTGAACACTATCAAGTGGGATTAGTTATTTTGGATAGTGTATCTGCAAATTATTGGCAAGATTCAATATCTGGTGGTGAAAAGTATATGGATACATATGTAGAGAAAATGATATCGTCTTTGAAAATATGTTTAGAAGATTTTAAAGTACCCATCATATTTACTAGACAAAGTTATTTCCAGTCTAAACATAGTGACTCTTCTTCATTAAATTGTATAAATCGTAAAATTGTATTCCAGAGGTTAGATTCCGGTTTTCATGCGACTGTAATAAGAAAAAATGTCCACATTTGTTATAAAATTAATATTACTGTTGAGGGAATCACTGAGTTTAATCAATTGTCATGAAAATAAATAATTATAAGTTAATGTTATTTTTAAAATTATTGTGAATAATTATTTTCATTTCAATGTTTAGTACTTATCTATAGTTTTAAAATTAATAAAAATATATTTCTAAATTGTATGTAATTCTTTATTTTTGTTTATCTTAATTTGCTCTTTAGGAGAAACTGCAAAATGGCATTAAACTTTGATCTAAGTACCACACAAAGCATTGACCAGATTGTTAAATATATAGAAATTGGCTGTGTACCAGAAGTTCCAGCTAATGAAAATCTTATGTATTGTCGTGCTAATAAATTATTGGGTCATTTGGAAACTGCTAAGGCTGTTTTAAATGAACTTAATAATCTGTTAAGTAAACTTCTAGCAAATAATGTAGACATACAAGTTAACCTTCGGGACATAATGAACTCATGTTTATATTTATGTGGTGAACATTGCCAATCAAATTTTCAATGGAGCGATAACCAGTGTCATTCAATAATGAATTCATGTATTGAAAAATTGTGTAGTCTTATGCATTACACCAATATTGAAGAATTATTCACTAATGTGAATATTTCTAAAATTGTTCTTGGTTTAAAATACAAACTAGAACATAATAATTGGAAAAAATATCCAGCTGCTGTTGAATGTTTTATGTGGATATTAAAACACTTAAAAGTAAAATATATTTGGTACCTAATAAATATTTCTGTATATGAACATACAGCTTATTATTTTATGTTCTAGTTGCCACATTTACATTCTATATTATATTTGTTGATGCCATTACCATTAAATATGTTTGATGATTATCAAGATACAAATAAAATTATCGCTTTAGATGCAATTCAGCACATCATTAATAATACAGTTAGTAAACATTTTTGTTTTTAAAAAAATTTAATTTTATTGGCACTGAAAAGTTATAAAAGTATAGATCAAGAGGACATTATACCCCCATTTGTTGTCTCCATCTATGAAATAGGCAATATAGCAATATCACAGTATGCAGAATTTAAATTGTAGTTAAATTTATAGTTAAAACACCTATTATAAAATTTAAAAGCGAGACCTATTTGCTATTCTGTTTGTTAGTGGAGTTTTTTTTTCAAAATTTTTATTTTAATTAGCATTTCAAATAGTGAGATTTTTCTATATTGTCTGTTAAATAGATGGAGAGAATAAATACGAGTGTAATGACTTTTTAATGAAAATTTAAAATGTTCTTTGTGTTAAGCCTGCTGCCGAATTAGCAATGAGTGGATATGATACTGTTTTATTGGAGTCATTCGAATGCGGGTTGAAATCGTCAGAATATCAGATAATTCCCCATTTGCTGAAGTGCCATTTGTCATTAATTTCAAAGATGCAAATGAAACATTTAAGCAAAAAAAATTACTTGGAAGTAAGTGTTATTATATTGTTGCAGAAATCATATCATGTTTTACATATAAATTATTGAACTATTTATTAGTGGACAAAGTTTGATGATGTTATGAGTATTTTATTGCCACGAATGGAATTAGAACATAAAAACGGACCAACTGAATGTTACTCATCAATTTTACCATTTGTCTTGGAGTCTATTGGATTTTCTTCCATTCGATGGTCTGGACGTTTGATACCATTATTTGCAGTCTATGTTACACACAGTTACTCTACTTTGGCAACACTTAAGGTTGGTATAATGACTTAAGTAATATTATATCATGTACTAAAGGTATTCAAACTGTATGTCGCGGTTCTAAGGGTCACAAGTATTGGTAAAGGGAGATGCGATATTGAAGAGGGAAAAAACTTAATATAGTAATGATTATCATGGCTGTACGATAACAACATTATCGATATCACATATATACAAACGATTAGTTGGGGGACATAAGTCATTTGGGCACCAAACAATATTTTTACCTGAAAAAATCATGATCTGTTTTATATACCTACTATATATTATATATTTTGTATTTTTAACTACTAGATTGGGTACTGATTATATGTATTTTATACATATTGTTATATAATATATTATATTCTATACCCTGTTCACTGTAAGATCAGTACACAGCAGCGGTGGTTAAACGTTTCTCTCACCAAGTCGACCCCCTGTTTGGCATCTTGATTCAAAGTGTGTCCGCTTGCTGCTATGACAATGCCGCGCACCGGTTACACAGCATGTGCAATCGCACCGAGTAAGTATATGTATATAATATAATACCTATATTATATTACATTGAGTAGGCATAATAGATTTTAAATTATGTGTATACGTTAGTTGTCAATGATATGATAATGTCGTACTCCTGTAGAAGGTGGCACAAGGCTGAAGTTATGCCCCTGCGCACAAGTTAGCTGCCTGCTACCGATCTTATAGTGAACAGAGTATAGTATAATCAAATGTTTTTTAAATAATATTTATTTATATAATTTGTTAAAATTAGTATAGTAGAGAAAATATATAAGCATGTTGCCTTTTGGAAATTGTGTTACATATGGGCGCAAATGTTTTTTGACCTTAACATTTAAATAAAAATAAAAATTTTAGTGACCGAAAATTCTATGATCTTTTATACTTTTGGTACCCAAATGTTTATCATCCCAGTTAAATGCAATGGGATATTTGTATAATTTAGGTCATTATTATCTTTTTTTTTTACAATTAATAATTTGGTAGCCACCAAAATGTGAAGTGATGAAGGAACCGTGGGTTGAAAAAGTTTGAATACTTCTGTCATGTACAGTTTATTTACATTTTACATGTAATACATCTATAGGCAATTGAAGTGTTCATAAAACAAACGTGGCCAAGAATAGATACTAATTGGAATGTTCTACTAACAACCTTGATCAAAGTTCTATACAACGAAAGTAAAATGGATTCACAACCTGATATGAGAAACATTTCGGCAATTGAAGAATGTTTTAGAGTATTAGAAGCAATAAGACCAGAATGTTTACGAAATACTTTAAATAAATTGATAGAAAGTAAAGAATTAAAATCAAAAAATAATTGTATAGACTTCTTAAAAATATATCTAGATAAATAACTGTTTTATTTAAATATAGTCATTTTATAGTTGTTTTATTTACAATCTTCAATGTATTTTTTATTTATATCATGTGTGAAATGCAAAGAAATAAAAGGATTTTTTTATCTGACTGAGGAAGAAGGAGGGTAATATGTTTAGCCGTAATATATGTACCTATGTATTACCATTTTTCTTTCATAAAGTACTGAACCAATTTTGTATAAAATAAAAACTTAAAACTTAAACTACTAATCAAAAATGTACAACAGTATTATTTATTAGTACTTCTAAATCGACGCCGTGGCAACCTCTTGTAATGAGTCCCCACAGTATCATTGGTTTTAACTTGGAAAAAAATGTATTTATTAACACAAATGTCAAATTAAAAATGTTCATTATTTTTTTAATTAACAAAATGTATATTTAATGTATAATGTATGTATTTATACATAATTTTGTACAATAGGTAATTTTCTTAATAAATTTATTGTTAATTATTTAATCGCATGTGAAGTGTACATTTGGTCATTCGTAAATTTTGAATGAAACTTTAAGGTAAGTAAGGTATTGTTTTAACTAGTTGATTTACTGTTGGTATTTCAATATTTTTATGCAGCTATTGTTAGTAATGTACTAATGTTCCATGAAGCCGAGCCAATTTGACAAAAGCAGATGGATTAAAAGTTTTTTATCATTTAAAGTTTAGCAGAATGTGTATTCCATACTTGAATACCATACATGTATTCTGGTATTATCTGGTGATAGTTTGTAGATTACTTATTATTTGGAGATGTATATTACGAGCAAACTTAAATTGAAGTATTAAATATAATAATAAAAAAAAAATAAAAATTTCCAAAATTATTACAAATAAAAGAAATTTGTAATTGATAAAAAATATACTGTTTAAACACATTTTGTACATTATAAGGAAGGATCATATTTAATTTACATCTTGTACAATGTGTAGTTCATTATGTTTGGACATTCTTTTTAATTAAATATAAAAGTATTTAACTATTTACTATTTATCTCTACCTATATATCATATGTCACCTACATATATCTAGATAACCGTGCTATTTACAGATAACTTCGAAAAGTACAAGCATCACATCAAGTCACTTGTCAACCACAACAAGTCATCAAGTATCTCGATAGAAGAATTTCAAATGAAATAAACTATTTAGTATTTACAGAAATGATAGTTTTTAATTAAAATACAGTCATTTTTTTGTGTGTTTGTCTATATGTATGTTCTTTTTGTATAGATTTTTCTTCAGCTATCAAGTTTTTAAGATTGTTATTAGCTTCATTTAGTTTCTGGTTGACCATATTATGCTGCACAGAACCAGCTGTACTTCGGTCTAATTTATGACTCAATTCTTGTATACTTATTTGTTGTCGTTTTATATCTTCTTCTATTTTCAAACTTCGAACGTTTAAGTTGTGTGTTGTAGAGCTCTTTAATTTTTTCTCATCAATCATATTTTTATCTTTATTGACATTTTTAATATCTACAAATGCAATTTTTTTTTTAAAATTAATTTTGACTACATTATACTACACACTCACTTAGATTGCTATTGAGAAATGTAAAAACATCTGGAGGTTTTTCCAAAGATTTCTCGTACGATTTTTTCATACATCGTTCTAGTCTAATTTGTTGTTTGCGTTTTTTTCGTGCATCTTGAATTTGCGCTGTATTTTTTATAGTCATACAGTGATCTGGTAATATTAATGGAAATAATTAAAATCAACTATTATTTTGATTAATAATCGTAAGGATACCTATATCATCCATATCATATGCTATCTGGGTCTAATTACTACTTTGTCTATTTAATAAGCAATATAGTAAAATTACAATATGTAAAAAAAAAAAAAATCCAAGGGAGAACTTTGCAATCTAGGTAGAATATAACGGTAGAAAATTGATCCACTATCTCTTTAGACCTCAGACAGGATAATTTATTACTATTATTTTAGAATTGAAAACAATGATAAATTATTGCATTTGATAAATACGATTTTGAGTGGTGTAATTTTTTATTTTGGAAGGAAAATTAAAAATTTACATATCTAAAGTACAAACTAGAATTATTTGTTATCAAAATAGTTATTTTAAAAATATAATATACTAGCTGTCATACTCTGTTTTGCCAGGAAATTTAATTTCTATTTCCCTTTAAATGCATTATGACAACTAGTCAATATACACTATATAATTATATATACACTAAATAAATATTTTATTATTTCCTTTGCATTTGTATAAAACAGCATTAGGGATGGGAATTATATTTGAATATTCAAATTACAGAAAAATAAATATTCAAAATTATAATTTTTATCAAAAAAATTTATTTAGATAATTTATACAGTATGTGTCTAATTCTGATTATGTGGCAGTAAAAATGCCAAACTGTTCACCAACTGTATCTAATATGTACTTACATTATTATTATTATTATTAGCAAATAGTGTTTAAAATACATATATATCTTTCATAAATTTAAAATTTGTATAATTAGTTACGTCAATTCGATTTTCCAAAAAAATTGTTAAGTATAACCTTATTCTGCATTCACCTTATAAAAGGTAACTTCTAAATTAAAAGTGGTCTTCGACAGTTGATTTTTCAATTGGTAAAATGATCTTGAAATTTCTATAAATGAACAGTATTAAACTTCTTCAATTTTAGAGTGTTTGAACACATTCACTCGTATTCCAACGAGTGTATAATTATACAAGGGTTCTATGTAGAGGGCTGATGTGAAAACATTTGTTTATCTTTAAATCTGTGTTCGTATTTAATTTGGTTTGGGAATTTTTCAGACATACTATCTCCTATGTTTTTACCATATGATTTTTTAAATAAAAATACTTTTTTTTTTCAAATAAAGATGATTATAGTTTTGATTTTTTATGAATTTCAAATCGTAATAAAATTTATCTGGTAAAACACAATTTAACTCCTCATCTTCCGTTTTGCTCAAATATATTATTTGTTTAAACTTATCCAGAAAATCGCAATTATGGAAATTAAATTGTATGTTTATTATAAAATATAATAATAGTTCAATAGCACATGCTTTGGATGACTTCTGCTTGAGCATACAGACCATGCAGACAACACAGTAATGGCCAATGCAAACTCGTATAATAATGGTTTATATCTCACATAACAACAATACAAACCTGTAACAGTTCAAAATTGCTCACCCGAAATTCTTTTGGCAAAATGTGAAATGAAAACCCTTAGGGAAATTACTGGAAAAATTAAAATATGGTTTCTCAACCCAACTATATTTCGTGCACATTAAGAAAAGCCCCCGGGAGTGGGTAAAATACTTTTGCACTATGCGCATGTTTGAATTATACAGTGTTACCAAAAATATTACAGTACACTGTATACGCGTATAATAATAGTATATAAATTATTGGCTCTCTGTATGCAAATGTAGTGTGGTTTGACTATAGTAAGGTAGTGGGGTGGAAAATGGTTTCCGCAGACTCAACAAGGCTTTTTATCAACGTAATTTTTTATCGTTAACATACAAACGCTAAACTCCTACTAGATTTCTTTTAGTCAAGAAGTTGCTCACAGGAAAAACAAAACATTGTAAAATCAATAGATTTTTCGTTACTCTCAGAATTTAAAATACAGTAGGTTAAAATTTGAGTTAAAACATCTGTTACTAATTTTATTGTTGAGTTAATGTCATTATTTTGTTAAAATATTGTCTAACAAGGAAAGTTATTAAAAATGTTTTGAAATGAAATTTTAAATTTAAATAATAAGTATACCAAACTTTTCTCAAAATTGTTTATTTGATGTAATGATTTATCTGTGATTTTAAATTCTGAATACTAATAAAAATAATACATTATCCTGTCCAAAGACCGAATGATCCTACTTCCATCATCTATATTTAGACAGCTTTTTTCATTTTGATTATATTATCCTTTAGATAAATAGTATACTATATGGGTATAACATCCACTGAAATATATTTTATTACTCACCTAATGATTTTCCTTTTGGTAAAACTGTAGCTTCAACAGGGTTAATTCGTCCTTCACCATTTTTACCTAATCCTGCTCCCATTATATATCCCATTTTTGCCATTAATTTCGAACCAATACCCTATAAGAAAATTGTATAATTTTAAAATCATATAAATCATTCTTTGAGCACATAAAATATTTACTACAAACCAGGGAGTCAAAACGGATTTGAATTCAAACCCGGTTGAAAATCCATGTAACCCACAAAATATTAAAACCAAGTTAAACCCAAGATCCGGAAAAAACAAAATGTTTTCAAACGCATAACCCGAAATTTATTTTTAAAACTTGAATAATGTAAATCGATAAGTCAGTGAAAATTATCAAATACTGAAATGTGTCATATCTTTGAAATAATCAATTATTTTTTTAATACAGATATGAATTATGAGCCTGTAATCCTTATGCTGCTGAGATTGTTATCTATTTATTATTTAATTTTTATATGTAATTTTGTATAGAAAAATGAGTCAAAATATTATTTATATCTATATTTGTATGTATAATGTATCAACATACATACATACATTTTATATGATAAATACGAGATTTTAATACTTAAGTGAATTAAACCATCAAGTTCCTTAAATAAAGGTTCTATTCACTCCATTGTAAATGTTATAGCGTAATTATATATTTTTTGATATACTTACATAATATATTTTATATTATAATTTAAAATATTGATTATTATAAAAGATTGACAATTTAAATATACCTATAATAATGCTTTAAGTTATAACATAAAATGAATTATTAATTGATAATAAGAATTTTGTCATATTTTATTAGTCTAGAAAAATTTAAAGGGTTAGTATTAACCCCAAAATTTGAAATTGTATTTAAACTCAAAATTAGAAATTTTTTTAATCCATTTTAAAATCCGGAAAATATATAACTTGTCTTAAACCTGAAATCCAAAAAAAATATTAACGTTTTTCAACCCCGTACCCGGAACCTAGAAAAAATGAAAATGGGTTTAAAATCTCAACTCGAAAATTTTTAACCCATTTTGACAAACTACAAATCAAAAAAGTTTTAACATTGTAAATTCATATTAACATCATGGTTTGTTTGTGTAAAAACAACTAACACAAAATGATTACCTTTGTGTGTTTTTCCCAACTACCAAGTGACTGTATTGGTTCTGTGGTTAACAGTACTTTATTAACAATTGATAAATCACGTTCTATAATTTTACTTTCTTCGTCACTATCAGATGATAGCTCATATAATTCCTCGTCTATAAATATATATGTAAATATTTTATATTTCACATACACTTAACTAATAATAATACCATTCCCGTTCAAAGGAAAAATATTTTGCATTGGAACTTCTGTTTCACCAAGTCCTTTTGTTTCATATTTGACAACACATGTTCCATCATTATTCGATGTACCATGTGTAACATCTAAAACGACTGCTCTGGTCCAAAGTTTACTTTCACAGGGTTTTGCTAATACTAGACTTCCAATTTTCAAACTATTAAAGTCTGGTTCTCTACATATTTAAATAAATATAATTAAGTTATTATTTTCTATTTTTGTTATAAAACAACAACTTGTCACTATAGACTATTACTTATACTCTGTGAGCCGTGATAAAGGAACTTCAGTTCCATGGGAAAAATAACATTTATCATCGGAATATTTGCATTCACCACTTAAAAAAAATTGACAAGGTAACATTTGATTACATATTGGATTGGTGTACAATACAGTGACCTAAAAAAATATAATTTTTAAACAATTCATAAAAAGGATTTTCAACATCATTTAATAAATTTAAACATTACCATGATGTCATCCAATGATTGTTGATCTGTTGATTCATTCATTTTAACCGACATAATAAGTGCATTATGATAGGTTGACGTTTCATCATATTCATTATCAAATGGTGCTTGACACTTGGATCCTTGTAAATGTGCTAGCTCTTTCTAGTAAAAATAAATATTTTATCTTAGAATTAGTTTTTAAAACAAATCTAACATAAGTAAATTTACTTCAATTCCAGTAGTTTCATGTTGATCATCAATAGTTTCACAAGAATTTGTACTATCACTATTTGAATCTATTTCAATTGTTTTATTAAGTGAATATTGGTCATCATTTAACTAAAATAAAACAAATTTATTAATTTACAGTTTTAAAATTTTTTGCTTAAATTTTATATTAATAGAAGTTCAATTGAACACACACTACACTATTTTCTAAATATGAAAGAACCTTTTTTGTATAATGCAGTGACTGATATGTACAGCATGGCTTATCATTAGGGTTCGGGACTTCATGTATTTGCATATTTTTATATAATTGTCCAAAAAATTGCTAAGTACGATTTAAATGTGTATCAAGTTATAATAACGCTGAATTTGGCAAAAAAAAAAAAAATGTGCATATTTTTGCATATAATGTATATTTTTTGAATATGTGCATTTTTCGGAGCAAAAGTTATTTTTTACAATTTATTCTTTTTTTTTTTTTTATACACAGCACATGAAACATTGGTTAACGTGTTTATTTGCGTTAATTTTCAAAATTTCTTAATCATTTCAGACATATCTAAATAAAAGATAGGGGTACAATTTAAACGCGATAACGTTTCAACGCATATAAACACAAAAAATAGCATAACGCGTCAATGTTTTTATTATTGTCGTGATTTATAAAACGCGATTTTACATAATGTGCATGTGTAAGCCAACTATATTTAGTTATTTTTCAATTACAATGATAGGTGAGGTAGAACAGTAATTGTTTTAAAATTAGTTACTATTTTAGTAATACTAATTTTAGTAGGTATATAAAAATATATTTTTATATATTTCATATTTATTTTAATTTTTGTAATACCATATTGTTGTAACAGGTGAAATGTGTGAAAGTTAAGAAGTGTGGCTTGAATGTTGCTAATAAATATTGGTTTGTGTAGAAGTTTCTTCTCATTATCAGATGTTAAAAAATAATTATTATTTTCGTTTTTCAATTATTATTATAGGTACATAAATATTTGTTTTCTATTTGTATTTGCTATACGCCAATATTTTATGTTATTTAGTAATAACTTGGTAATAATTTAGTAAAAGTAATAACCAATGTTGAGGTGATAGTAATTACACACATGGTATATTTACAATATAGATCATTTACACCATAAGATAAGCTGTAAAAATGATACTTGTATAATGTACACTGTATATGTGTAAAATTAATTTATTGGTTTTTTTAAAATGACTGTAGTAAAAATCTTAGAATATTTGAATAATGGGTTGTAGTAGGTATATTATATTCATTTATTTCAGTCATTAAGTAATCAATGTATCATATTATAATATAATTCATATGATGACAAATTTCTTAAAAATAATTGCCAATTGATTTTTGTATATGAAATACTGTTATTGTTTGGAATAATAATCATTACATAGCTTAATACAATATATATATAACTATATAAAATAAAAAAATGTCAAAGGAGAATTTATTTGTGGGTGTTAAATAAACTTGTAGTAACAAAATTTATTTTTAAAAGAAACAAAATAATTAAATATGTAGTGAAATGTTGTAAATGTTGTTCTAATAATATCACTATTGATGATTGAAGTACTAGAAAAATAAAATAAAATAGTTCTAGTCTATACAAACAAAAGTATGAAAATACAATAATTATATTTTACATTCTGAGCGTAGCAAGGAAGCTAGTGGTTTTACAATAATATTTATGTTTTTTCTATGTACAACTTTTTGACCAGAAGACAAGAACCAATTTGTATATATGACCCATTTCCGATAGCAAATTGCATCTAGTCGGTACTTTAAAAAGGCCATTTTTCGATTTTCTCAATAGATTTTTAATGCATAAGAAAAAACTACAAAAAAAAAAAAAAAAAAAATGACAAAAATACAATTTAATCAAATAAAGATTTTTTATTTTTTCGTCATTTAGAAACTAATGGACCAAAATTCTTGAAATATTCACCGATTATGTAGGTAACTTTTTACTATGTATACCAATTTTTTAAATTTACCAAACATTATTTGATGTTGTATGATTATTATTTAATTTTATTTAACTGTTTGTTATGCAATTGTTTAATAATGTTACTATTGTATAGAGGATTTTAATACACAACAATCAAATCAAATAGTTC
The DNA here is from genome assembly GCA_025469235.1 of Pemphigus obesinymphae. Lineage (NCBI taxonomy): Eukaryota > Metazoa > Arthropoda > Insecta > Hemiptera > Aphididae > Pemphigus > Pemphigus obesinymphae. Next base: position 19,596 of record JAIPRL010001740.1, on the reverse strand, counting down.
TTACAAAATTTGTTAATTTTAAAAAACCAAAATAGGAACTAAATGCATATTTGACAGTAATAGTTATGTACTTATATTAAATCAAGATATTCTAAATAAATATATTTTATAATATAGAGGTCACACTAAATCACATTTTTTTCTATGATTACTCTTTTGATATAATGTTAAACATACTGAATAACATTATTAATATTAATAGTTATATATAGTGCACAGAAGCTGCGCTCAGAATTGTTTTTTTTTTATGTAATACATTTAACAAGAGACTAATCCTGTCTGTTAAGCGAAGTGTTTCCACCCCTACTGACACCCGACAAGCAAAGTGCACTTTTTTTAAATATAATTATTTTATCACAATTAGCACTTAATACAAGTTTATTTGTTGTTTCAGAAAATACTTCATGTCTCCTAGATTGAATAGAATTTATATTAAAATATTGATCATTTCTACAGTCAGATGATTATTAATTTCATATTTTTAGTACTCTTTGTACAATGTATGCATGAAATTTCGGTCGTAATAAAATAAATTCAATCATTATCTTATCTTTTAGCACTGTTTTGCTATTGCAGCTACTTATATATTTGTTGCTAATGAATATAATTTTGTTTTCACGACAAGTGACCATTATAGGTAACACCAATTTAAAAGTTACAACATTTAAATAATTTTTAATCAATTATAATGAAAATCAAAGCATTAAGGTCTATTTACACATTTCCAATCCATCTCTGATATTTTGAATTTATTGGAGACGATATTTTATAGAATTTGCTGAATACAGGTTTTCATGGAGCTGTGTACGTATATATGAATATGTGTTGGATATGGACCAGACATGTGTAAATGACCTTTATCATCTGCCATTCTGACAAAAAATAAAAATTCTGTGATTCTTTTTCAAGACTTTATTTTACCAAAATATATATGGGTAAATATATGTATGTACTAGGTTTTTTTTTATCACAATTCTTGAATCCAAACTTGCCAAACACCTCAAGATGATATTTAATGAAATTTAACCATGCATTTGCCTTACATTGGTAACTATTAAATTTCTAATCTTTTAATTCATATCGTATAATTTTACTTTTTAAATATTTTATATTTTATACTTAGTGTTATTATTATTATTTTTCAGTATAAATTAGAAAACTTAAAAACCTAGTAGGTAGTCCTGATAACAAAACAATTCTATATTTACGAGCATATTTATTATGTAAGTATTATATTGTAATATAAGTTGAGTAAATAAATACATATAGGCATTACAATTTTTCCAACAGGAAAATTGATAACATTTAAATAAGTATAAAAAATTTGTTTAAAATAATAATTTTTGGGTTTTAATTAATCTAATTACATAAAAATAAACTTATTAATAGTTTACAATAATTATACATACTTCATAATTTTCAGAAATATTTAAAATTTCACACGATGATGTCTCATCTCCATCACAATTTTTGTTGTCTGTGTTATTAGCCGCTTCAATTTCTGCCTGTTGAAATTTTACTTGATTTATTATAACAAAAAAAAAAAAAAAAAAAAAACCCAAGCATAATCATTCTTATAAGGAATTTTTTTTTTACTTTAAAAAGTATTTGAATAATTTATGAATACATTTTTGTTCAATGGGTTAAAAATATTATTTATTTTAGTTTTACTTTGTATCATTATTCATTAGAACACCTTATCTAATAATTTATTGATATCCGGTAATCACGTTAGATCCTTGTTAAACCTTGTAGGGCTAGTTAAAAATAAAAATATATAGATGGATAATAATTTTTTTTTCCAAAATATTATTGTAGGTATTTGAATAAAAGAATTAAAAATGTATTCAGAATTCAATTTTTTAAAAGTATTTTAAGTATTTTTTACCTACCTAAACAGTATTCGAAAACAAAAAAAATATATAAGTACTTTTACTCAAATATTTTAAAAGACTGAACACAACAAGTATATTATTAAAATTTTGTCTTACTTTAAATAAAGCATATTCTTCATCTATTGGTTCTTGAACAGTCTGCTCAGGTAAACAGCTTTCATCGGTTAATGCTATAAGTTCGACCAAACTGTCTCTTAGTGATATTAGCTCATCCAATTGGTCTTTACTTGTTGAATTTTTGATAGCCTTTTCTACTTGTACCAGCTAAAATACCAAATTATTGTTATTATTAAGACATACAATTTTTAAATGGAATAATCACAGACATAGGTATAAAAGGTTTATATGTCTATGGGAATAAATAATGGAGTAGGCACCTGTACTGTATAATTTTCTGACATTTTTAATAATTACTAACTCCCACTATTAAATTTACATATTAAATACAATAATAATTAAACTACTCCTTTCTCCACATACCAAAACTTACAAAAAATACGAATTTCACAACATTTTTCACATTTTTCATTATTAATATCAATATGTTGATGTATTGTTTTGTGATAAAAACCGTCAAAGTGCTGCCAAAATAAAACAACTGATAACGATAAAAAAAAAAAAATCCACCAGTCGCCACATGCTAAAGAAGTGGAATTCAGTAATTTGCCGATTAGTGATTACTTAGTAGGACATTGTTTTGTGGTATACTTGTCCATTATTTGTGGAAATCGTTATATTATTTAGGTAATTTATTATTTGTACGTTTTCTTTAATAGGAGTCACTTTAAAATACGAATTTTTAACGTACTTATTGTTCTATTGTTTATGTTATAATCTGAGTTGTCTTTAGGTTATAAAAAATATTTGTGGACTACTTAAGACAATAACATCATGTCCGAGGATACGATAACTGTTGAAAAACTTACTCTCGGTAAGTAAAAAAAATTTATAATTGATGAATAAGTAACCTATTTCTCATTTCTATTTTAAAAAAACTGCAAGTATAAAATGTGAATATTGTTAATATGTTTCATTATATTTATTTGGTATTAGGTAGGTATAATATCATAAAATTCATTGTATCTATCTATATTTTTCATAATTTAGTTTCAGAAATATTTTATACTAACAATAATTGATATTTTAATGATTAATTTAGGTGAACTATTTACATCCGAAAAATATGGCAACGATGAGTCTGGTGATGGTACCAATTTAAAACCATTTAAAACTATATTGCAAGCTATGAAACATGCTGGGAAAGAACCTTTTCCAGTGATTTATGTAGATTCTAAAATTGAAGGCGACGTATGTACCTAGAATAATTAATTTAAATGTGTTTATTTTTGTTCATACATTAATTACCTAACAATAAAGGGCTTTTATTTTTAAATAATAATAATCTTCTATTAAAATTGTATTTATTAAATAGAAATTTGAACCTGCTGCTAAAACTCAATTGAAGAAAAATCAAAAATTTTGGGTCAGAGAAAATCACAAGAATGCAGAAAAAGCTAAAAAGGAAGAAGAAGATGCTGCTAAAAGAAATAAAAATTTAGAAGATGCAAAAAAATTAATAATATCTGAAGATTCTACTTTACCAGTTGCAAATTTAATCAAAATAAAAAATGCTATAGAGCATCGTAATTCAAGAGTGAAAATTTATGGATGGGTACATAGACTTAGAAGACAAGGTATTTGTAGTTCTAAAATATAAAAAAGGATTTTTCATATTATTATAAGTACCTACTTAAAATATTTTTTGTTATCTATTTAATTATGGATTTATGTGTTATAATTTTAATTCTATACAATTGTAGGAGTACAGGTTGTATTATAAAACACAATTTGTTTAGGTATTTATTGAGTGTAAATAAAATAATGATTAATTATTTGTATAATTTTGTAGGAAAGTCATTAATGTTTATTACACTAAGAGATGGAACAGGGTTTTTACAAACCGTTCTTAATGATAAATTATGCCAAACTTATGATGCTGTAATGTTGTCTACTGAGTCATCTGTACTTCTTTATGGAATTTTAAAAGAAGTCCCTGAAGGAAAAACGGTTAGAATGACCAAATTTAAATACAATTTTATGTGTTTAACTTTTTATATGTTTAATAGGCACCAGGAGGACATGAACTTCAAGTAGATTATTGGGAGTTAATCACATTAGCACCGCCGGGTGGTGCTGATTCTATTTTGAATGAAGACGCCCATCCAGATGTGTTGCTGGATAACAGGCATATTGCAATTCGTGGTGAAAATGTAAAATAATGATTTTTAATTTATTTCAAACTGTTTATGTTTTATTGTTTGTTATATTTTGTAGACTTCCAAAATTTTATTAATGAGATCAGTGGTGACTCAAGCATTTCGTATGCATAATTTAGACAAAGGCTATGTTGAGGTAGTGCCACCTACATTAGTACAAACTCAAGTGGAAGGCGGGTCTACTTTGTTTAAACTGGATTACTTTGGGTATAAATAATATTTATTACGGGATTTTATTGTATTAACAATATGATTATAAATAAATTTCATAGACAAGAAGCATATTTGACACAAAGTTCTCAGCTTTACTTAGAAACTTGTTTACCAGCACTTGGTGATGTATTTTGTATGGCACAAAGTTATCGTGCTGAACAGAGTCGTACTAGAAGACATTTGTCTGAGTGAGTAGTTCATAAATGTGTGCTGGCGATTAATTTGTTGTAACAAAGTTAATTTGTTGTTTTTGTCAGATATACTCATGTAGAAGCTGAATTCCCATTTATTACATTTAACGATCTACTAGATCGAATAGAAGATATGATATGTGACGTAGTGAAACGTGTGTTAGAATCCCCTTATGCAGATATTGTGAAACAATTGAATCCAGTAAGTTTTTTCAGAAAATTATATGTATATACAATGTACATTATTTCTATTAAAACAGTTATACATTACCTATTAAAATTGTACTAATAACAAATATAAGAGGTTATTTTACATATTTAATAAGTTTTAAAAATTTTAACTTGTGTACAATGATTTACATATATTATATCATAGTAATAATAGTATTAGTTTATAGTACCTATATAGATAGGTACTATTTATTATTGATTATTTTTATGCCATAGTAATATAGGTACTGTTGTTCTTTAAGGAATTCATTGTACCAAAAAAGCCGTTCAAAAGATTGGATTATAAAATGGCAATTGAATTTTTGCGTGAAAACAACATAACTAAAGAAGATAATTCATTTTATGAATTTGGAGAGGTAACCTCAGTATGATCTGTATTTTTATTTTTCTTTAATTTCAATTTATCTCATTATAATTAGGATATCCCAGAAATGGCTGAAAGAAAAATGACCGATCTGATTAATGAACCAATTATGTTGTGTCGGTTCCCTGCTGAAATTAAATCATTTTATATGTCTCGTTGTCCTGAAGATAATACACTTACTGAATCTGTAAATATAAATATAAAACTGTTAGTATACATTTTTATTTAATTAAAATATATAATATTGTCTTTAGGTGGATGTCTTATTACCTGGTGTTGGCGAGATTGTTGGTGGTTCAATGCGTATTTGGGATCATGATGAGTTGCTGGCTGGTTATAAAAATGTCGGAATTGACCCAAAACCATATTATTGGTATACTGATCAGGTTTGTCAAAATTATTTTTATTGTTAAATGTCAAAAGCTTGAAAAATGTATATATTTTTTTATATTTTTAGAGAAAGTTTGGGTCATGCCCCCATGGTGGATATGGTTTAGGATTGGAAAGATTCTTGTGCTGGTTATTGAATAGATATCACATCCGCGAAGTTTGTTTGTATCCAAGGTTTTTAGATAGATGTACTCCATAAGTCTAAATATGTTTTTAATATTCAGTTCATACATTTGATTGATAACATTGTAAATTTCTATGTGATGTGCTTTTAATCTGTTCTTTTCCGAACAAGCTAATTAAAAAAACATTTGTTTGCGACGAATGCAACACTCTAGTATAATGTATTTATAGTTTATTTTCATTAGCAATCTTCTTTATTTTATAAATATTTTATTTTTTAACCTTATGAACTCAGATCAGATAAACACGTATAATTCAATTTCGTCTTAACATTAGTAGAATGCAATAATAAATCGTTACAATCAATAAAACAATTTACAGTGGAGATTTGGTGTAAGTATGACTATTACCATAGAACATGACTTTTAGAATATTACTTTAATAAATTATTTATAATTATTGAAATAGATAGGTATGTACCATCATAGCACAACCTACTATTTACATAGTTCAATATTTTAATATGAAAATAGTCAAAGGGGACAGCATCAGAGATGTATTTTTGAAGGAGGATGGAGGTTCTATCGGGTTTAAACCTCTCATGACAAACTTTAAACCTAATCCAACGAGAAATATTAAACCTTTTAGATTTCTACCAAAAAAAAAAAGTCGTCCAGATACAGATGATGAAAGTTTCCAATTAATTGGTATTCTGCGTAGTTACGCGCAATGTGCTGTTTGGTATCTCGAAGGCTAGTTATATTCTGTACCTATATGCTATAGTGTCAAATGTTAATATAACTATTTTATTAAAATGGTAGTAAAAATAGTTAAAAAAAAAAAATATAGATAGTACCTAGGTACGTAGTAAGTACATAGGTATATTATGTTATTTCATGTTTTATGAAGGGTATATTTTACATTTTAGATTCTAAGATGAGTGAGTTTTGGAGTAATGATATTATTTGATAGATAAATTGGTTCTAGTTAGTAGGTACTGGAGAGAGTCATACAATTTTCTCAGTAGTTTTCTTAATCGTAAAAAAAAAACTACTTTAAATACAGTAACAATATTTTATAAAAGTAAGGGAAATAATAAAATAACAAATAAAGTTGTCATGGTTACCAATTATTATTTTTAGATAAAAAATTACTTTTTAAAACTACAATAACTTTTTTTAAGGTAATAAATTAAAGTTCCCAAATGAGGTTCACTCAAAAATTATATCTTCTATCGATTTGATAATGTGTTTTTACTATAAAATTACTTATGAAATCCATTTTAAAACTTTTGCGAAAATATGTTTTTTTAATAAATATGGTGATTACACAACAATAAAAAGTGGTAGAGACACGAGACCAATTTTAAATTGTATTTTTATATTTCGGAAAATATCTTGAAAATTGCCTATACACAACCCCTTAAAATACGAGTGTGTAGCGTCCTCTTAAAGAAATAAAGCGCGCCTTGTCCATGTACTATTCAAGCGAGCTTACACGCGCACATGAGATAGATAATATGAGATATTGACAAATTGTACCAAGCTACCCGATCCCTAGATTAGTTGATGGCCACCGCAAGTCAATGTCTCCCCATAGTGTGATTTACTAGGATGTCCCGTTTTTTAAAAATAATTTGAAGATTGGTAAATTAGTAGAAAAAATAATCACCTCTTTTTTCATTTGTTTATTAACTTTTTGGTGACTCCCTTCCCACCAAAACCTTTTTTCATTCTATTTTGGATTTGGCTTTTTTGAAGTCAGTCCGAAACTGAATACACCGCGAATAACATCTTCGAATTCCCTATCATTTCTATATTAAAAACGATATTGTTCGTCGTATAAGCAAGCTGTTTGTTCAAATATATAATAATATACCTACATGATATAGGTACTTTATTCAGATTAACAAGATGAAACTTGTCACCCTCCCACCTCTTTTTTGATATTCCTCTCCTCTATATCCATCAACGTACATTTCCATTACCCACTAGGTAATCTTATTGCTTCTGCTTATTCCCTCCTTAATACATGCCCGAATCATCTAAATCTATTTCCCCTCATTTTGTAACTGTCGGATCTACTCCTATACTATAAGTACCTCCTTATAAAATCACTCCTTATTTTGTCCTCTCTAGTCACTTCACTCATCCCCCCACACAACTTTATTTCTTGTCTTTCCCTATTAAATTAACAATAATATAAATTATTCGTTTAAAGTCTAATGATAATGTGTTTTTTTATATGTATTTTATATTTATATTTCGGAAAAAGTATTTAAAATACGTATTTTGTATTTCAAATACATTAAGTGATGTATTTTGTCTATCCCTGCCTATATCCTACCCAATGTGCGAAATGCTTCCCTGGCTTTTTAATAATAAAAATTGCTCAGTATCGTCGTTTGAAAGCAATGACTTTATCTTTGCTTTAAAATATAAAATAATGATATTACATTATCCTGTCCGAGGATTGAAAAGGAAATACGGACTAACTTCTACCATCTGTATGTGGACGGAATTTTTACCTACATTTATTTTTAATTATTATACAAGTCCAAAATATGTTTTAGTTGACAAATAGCTAATATTTAAACGTAAACGTTAATATGGCCTACGGGTCACTTTAGTTCAAAACCACGGCTATACTATATAGTGACTATAGCCGTGCTAAAAACTATCGAACGGCTGTTATAAATTTCCCTCGAGATTGTATTGGTAATTGCCTGTATTGACATTTATATATTTATATTGAGCATTTTTACATTCTTAGACATTATCTATGAGAGCATTATTTAAAATTCATTTCTTATAATATATTATGGCGTATGAAATATTTTCAATTTTCAATCACGGTTTAAGACACGAACTAAGTTATATTATATCTTAGTTCGTAATTCAAGATATGTTCTGCAATAATATATGAATATTAGGTACCTATATTAGTATTTAAAGTTACTAATAACTATTTCCATCAAGTATGAATTAGGTAGATAGGTAACATAGAATTAGTTAAATAATTTAATTTTATAATTTTAATTGTTCTGTGTAGGTATACTACTATAAAATGTATGTCATGTTATACTACAAAATATAAATAACTTCTCTTTCATATAGGGCGAGTTTTTCTATTTCGGATATTCGCGGGTAAAACGAGTGAGAGGAAATTACGTACTTGAGGTTGGAGATAAGGGATGAAGTGACCAGGACCAGCCTGACAACGGCTGTGGTTGCCGTTCCATCAGTTAATGTGTGGGTCTACTCGACGGCCACGATGTCGTGAGTAGGTAAATAGAGATAGGTTCAAAGTGTGAGTAGGTATCTAAGTGGAACGTAGGAACATTGATAGATATGTATAGGAAGTTAGCAGAAGTTTCGAGGTGGAGAAATTTGAATATTTGTTATGTGCAAGAAACAAAGTAGAAAGGGGAGAAAGCAAGGGAAATTAATGAGGGGTATAAACCATATACTCAGGAAGGACTTGTATCACTCTTACTTATGTAGGAGTGATATTAGATGAAGAAATTAAAGGAAAAGTGATAGGATAATTGTGGTGAGAGTAATAATAGAGGATAAGGTAATGAATATAGTAAGTGCATATGCTCCACAAGTGGGATGTGAGGGAAGCCCAAAAAGAAGAGTTCTAGCAAGAAATAGATGAGGTAATTCAAGGAATAAAAGAAATTGAGGATATTGTAATTAGTGGGGATATGAATGGACATATAGGCAAGGATAGAATAGATTATGATAGAGTGTATAGAGGGTATGGGTTAGGCAAAAAGAATGAGGCTGGAGAAAGAATACTGGACTTTGTATCAGTGTATGAATAAGCAATTGTAAACACTTACTTTAGGAAGAGAGAATTTTTATAAGAGAAATTATATAACACACAAGAGTGGAGGTAACAAATCACAAGTTGATTATTTTATGTGGAAGAGAAGAGGTTTAAAACAGTGTAGACTGTAAGGTAATCCCGGGGGAAAGTGTGATTACACCAACATAGGTTGATGGTTATAGAAATTTGTTGTAGGAAAAAAAGGGTGCACAAAAAGAAAAATATACATAAGAAACCAAAGATTTGGTGGTGGAAACTATAACGGTAAAAATGAAAAGGTAATCACAAAAAATCTGATTGAGACAGGGGTGTGGAATATTCGAACATGGAAGGGAATATAAACGAAATGTGGGAAAATATAGCAAGTATTAATAGGGTTGCTAAGGAAGTCATTGGCGAGAGTAGAGGTATAGTATGCCAGAGGATAAGAAAACATAGTCGTGGTGGGCAGAAGAAGTGCTCGAGATAATATAAAAGAAAAAATACAGTTTAAGAAATGGTAGAAAACCAGAGAGAGGGAAGATTGGGTAGAGTATCTAAAGTAGCAAAAGGTGCAGCGAGTAAAGCTAAATTAGGGAAATATGAGAGGTTAGGAATAAAAGAAAGGGGAAAGAAAGTGTACAGGCTGGCTAAGGAAAGAGAAAAACAATTCAGGACTTTTAGAAATGTTTGGTGTATAAAAGATAAGGATAGGAGGGTGTTAACGAAGGACAAGAAAGTGATAAAGAGATGGAAAGAATACTTTGAGAGATTATTAAATGAAGAATTTCCGAGAGAGTCAATTGATTGAGTTGATTGAAATTTGGGTAAGGTGGATTTAATAAGGGAAGAGGAAGTGTGGAGCGTTGTTATAAAAATGAAAAACAAGAAAGCGGTGGGACCAGAGAGTACCAGTAGACGTATGAAAAGTATTAGGGAGTTTAGGTATAGGATGGCTGTTAAAGTTTTTTAATAAGGTTTTAATTAGTTGAAGGAAAAATTTCAGAAGCGTGGTGGAAGAGCTGTGTGGTACCAATATTTAAGGGTAAAGGAGATGTACAGGAATATGTAAATTATAGAGGGATAAAACGTATGAGCCACAGTATGAAGATTTGAAATATAAAAGATAATAAAGTAAGAAGTGAGAAAATTATTACTAGAAATCAGTTTGAGTTTATGTCTAGATGCAGGGCTTAAAAACGTTATTTTTTCTTTATAACGTTTTTCGTTTTAAAACTTATTTAAATTTTGAGAAATACGTTATCCGTTTTATAACGTTACTTATCGATTTTTTTTTGTTATAACATTTATTAAATTTTGTGATAAAACTTATTTTTTACTATATATAAAAAAGACGTAATCAGTTTTAGAACTACAGATATTTAGTCTGCTAAAAATTGAAAATAATTCCTAGAACCTATACATTATACTCGTACTTTCTATAGCATAATGTAAAATTATTAGTAGGGGTAAAACAGAATATATTATAGAGTATGATTTTGGGAAAGAGAACATAAAGGGAATAGGGAAAACCAAGAAATATATGGTTGAGTGAAAATGTAGTGAGAGAGGTTGAGATGTTGGTTGTATAAAAAGATGAAGCTTCGAAGAGGATATGCAACACAGGATTAAGTATGGATGGATGATGTAGAGAGAAGCGTCAGGTGTTTTGTGTGACAAAAGCATCTCTATTAGGTTAAAAGGTAAATTTTATGAGGTAGTGGTGATACCAGCTGCGATAAAGTATGGAACAGAATGTTGTGCAGTAGACAGAAAGATAGAACAGAGAATATGTGTAGCAGAGATAGAAATGTTAAGGTGGATGAGTGGGGTAACTAGAGAAGACAAAATAAGTAATGAGTATTGTATATACCTAAGTGGTTTAGTATAGGAGTAGCTTCGACAGTTGACAAAATGAAGGACAATAAATTGAGATGGCTCTGGAATGTATAGGAGGGAAGGTACTGAGGAAGTAAGATTAGTAAAGGAAATTTATGTCGTTGGAGAGAGGAGGAGAAGCAAATTGAAAAAGAGGGGGGATGTGATGGCAAGTGATACGAGGACGGTGGGGAAAAGTGAGAAAGATGTAGGACTGGGGTGGCTGATCCCAAATAGTTGGGGAGAAGTCGAAGGAGAAGAAGAAGAGTTTCCAAGTAGGTACTTATAGCTAATAGTTTACAAAATTGTTTAAAATTTAATTAATATTATCAAATCGTTAAAATTTATTATTGTATATTCGTACATTATACAGTATTATCTACAGTACCTACCTATTTACTATACAATTTTTGTAGTATAATATCTAGGTATTACCGTATTGATATGAAACAAATTATAATTATATAGGGTGCCTGGGTAGGTACCTATTTTTAATGAAAAAAATGTTTGTACAAAACACATTTTTTTTAGTATTTATTTTGTAATTTGATATTCTTTTATTCCGTGTCTATAGTATCTCCCATGATTTTTAATTTATTAATATCATGGCCATACCTACAATTTTTTAATAGTATACCTATGCAATAAGCATATATATATATGGTAGGTAGAATAGTAATATTCTGTGGACTGTGCAGGTACCTATCGGGTCTGTACTCTATAGTCAATGTAATGTGAATTAGTAATAATATAGCTACTGTATTATATTACGAATACTTGTATTTGATATTATGTAAATTATGATTATGATTAGGTATGATGTAAAATCGTATATAATTTACAATAAGAAGCAAATATATTAGCAACCGACAACACAATATCGGGAGGAAACTGATAACACCCGTTCCCCACATTATATATACATATTATTATAACTCATAATTAATAGGTATATAAATTAAATTAAGAAAAATAAAATACATTGTAAAACACTAGATAATTCCTCGTACAGTCGTACATGTATATTATAATTGTGTAATAAATTATGTTGAATTTTAGGGGTTGCAAAAATTACTCAGGATACGTTGGGGAATTCATCCCTATGCATAATCCTCTGCAGTGCTTACATATACAATCTCCAATTACAGTTTTTAATTTGCACACCATTACTACATCATATAACAATATCAACCGTTCAATCAAAACCAATGCGAATGTGTATTATGTATTATTAGGTAGGTATCTACCATAGGTATGAACAATTTTATTGATTAAATAGAAAAAAAATCTAATTAATTTGCAGAAAAAAACAATACCAATATCGTTATTGATGTTTTACTTAAGGGGTCTCCACACCACACGATTCTAAGGAGTATTATATATAGGCATCTCCTTATGATTTTTAAAAACAGCCTTCTGCTTGTGTGAGTCGTAAAGGATTATTTGTGTTATAGTAATCTGTATCAAGACATTTCCATCCACTCTCATATCCGTGCTGAATAATATTGTATGATAACCACTGCAAAGTGTAAATACGATAACAAAACTCATTTATTTTGGTGTTCGTCTATTTATGAATATTGAATTATTATTATCGTGTAGGTATACTAGCAAATACAGCTATAGATACTTACTACATCATTCCATAGTATTTGGCACTAGGTACAATTATTATTGTCAATATTATATATTAGGTATAAAGCGGGTAACATACAGTAGCGGCTCGTGGATAAAATATTTGGTGTTGCACCAAAAAATACTACGAATTAATAACAAATATATTAAAAATATTATATTATGTTATTTTTTCTGAAATGTCGATATAATAGGTGGTAGGTACTGTAATAACGAACGTGATGTCATTCATTTTATTAAGAACATACCTGCATTCATGTAAAACATAATTCAATTTTCCTTATGTCTATATAACCTAGATAAGTGATATCTTGATAACATTTGAAAATTGATAGATAATAACTGCACCAAACGACAAATGTCGTTACGACATACGACCACAGAATATAGTTAGATATACATAGTTGGTGGTTCAAACTAGTTCAAACTGAAGCGTCATGCTATATAATTTACATGGTGTATTTTTCGCCGGAGAGGGAATAAAATAAAACTGCGCATGTGTAAACAGCGCATCATACATGCATTTTTCAAGAGTGCGCTGCGGTAGCGTCGAGACAGTGGCCGAGACCACTATAATATGCAATCTATCTGATTGATATTATCAGCAAGTAATCTATGTTCCACATGAGCCGCTATTGGTAACATAGCAATAAGGTTAATATGAAAATGAAAAATGTGATTCGATCGTTCTCTCGAGTAGATACTTATGTAACACTCAAAAATACTTTATATATAAATATGTTCAATGCATGTATAATAAATATATCAGACATGAATAAATATGAGGCAATGCATCAAATCCCAATAATCCAAAAATATTCAATTCAAATATACCGCCAATTTATCATTTAAATATTCCGCGTATACAACGCGACGTTCTCAGTTGATTATATACTATAACTAGAATATTCGATTCTAATCTGCCACCCGTACAATACGATGTTTCAATACGAGGCACAAAATATCATTCAATAATAATCGATTTTAATATGTCACGTTTACAACACAACGCTGTAATAATCAGCTGTTTAATAAACAAATAGTCGATCTCCTTCCAGTATTCAAACTAGTGTGGACGGACGGCCGCTCATATCTAAGTTATAGAAGGGATTGCAACACGTGTATTGTCTCTCTGTTAGTCGATATTCTTAGGTACTGCATGATAGTATCATGTAGCAAGAGTATGGCTGACTTACCTTTCTTTTTACCTATTGAACTTGCATGTACTAATGAGACTCTGTACGGTCAAATCCTATACAGACGACGAGGCCTTATTTTTTCATCCTGCTCCAGGTGCATTGTCGACTATTTCATCGTCTGTGTTATTGTAGTAATAAAATTTACTTTGTTTTTCTGTAGACCAAACAACCTATCTATATATCCACATATTTTTCTGTTTCAGGTTATCCATCTTTATATGGGCACTCTATATTTTCTTTCCTCACACAGTGATCGTTATAATTCAGAATTGAGACGAAAGGAGGCCTCATGCTTGCATCTTGCCACACTCGCTTATCATACTCTGAATTAAATCGATCAAGACTATGACCTGCACTTGCTAGAAATAGTTAAATTTGAAATTGAAATCTCTTTTCATTCGTCTAAATACATATTTCCATCAACTTATTTATTACATAACACAGGTGATTGACGTGGTAGTATTCATCGAATTCACGTAATACCCTTCTATTGATTTTATCCTATTCGCGTGTCGGAAAAAGTATAATAATACGAAATTCAACATAATTTGGATAGTTACATTTTCCAATAAGTGACTTATTAAGTTAAAAGTTAAATTAATTTTAATTTTTAACTCATTAATGCTTAGCCTTGCATATTCGTATATGTGCAGTTTTATACCTACCTATACTTGTAGAAACAAATTTGGATAGTAGGGGAGGTGCTTAAAATTAGACTTGAATTAGACATACCTACTTAAAAATGGAAAGCAGTTTAGCATTTCGGTTATTCCCTTTTTATTGAAATATTGTATTAAACAACTATTTAATGTAAAAATTATATTTTTATATTTTAACCTGACTACCTAATTAATTGTATGGACTATAAACTAATTTAATTAGGCAGGACATAACAGAACTGTGTGATTATTTTCCTATATTATATAATATTAGTATACAAGTAGATACAATTTCATGAAAATCATAAAAAGTAAATAAAATTAGAAATTTTTCTTAGATGTACATTTTGAAACTAAAACAAGTATAGTATTATTGTGATTTTTTATTTATACGCAGATACTTCATAGTACATATTCCATAATATTATGATAAATGGATCAACATCCCATATTGTCAATTGTTTTTACGATGTATCCAGATCAATCATATTTTCCTCGTTTCCATATTCTTGGTGCATTTTTTATAACTAAAAAGGACATTTATGCATAAATTATTCTCATACAATTATTTCAATTTTTTTTATTTTAGTTTTTGAAACATTTATCGAGAAAACATAATTAGGAAGCTATTTCAAAGAAAAATTTTCGAAGTCTTTAAAATTTAAATTTCTAAAAGTATAATATAATGTTTTTTTTTCATACGTACCTACCTACTTATTGTTCGTAGAATTTAATAATATGTTTAACTGTAATTTTGATAAGTGGTAAGATCGTCTGACTTGTTTTTACGTTGTTTCTATATGGGTACATACAATTCCTTTAAATAAATAAAATATAAATTAGTTTATTAATGTAATTTGTAGGTGGTGACTAATAATAGATATATCGATCATTGAGTTCAAGACTGCTGTAAACAAAAAAAAAAAAAAAAACAAAAAAAAAAAATGTTTTCAGTATAACGAATATAAAACATAAAAAGTATATTCGTCATTCAAAGTTAAACAAGTATACCTCTATATTATGCTATATCCATCCATCAATAATTTAACCAATTTTTTTTATTCAACTGCAATAATACAATGAATGATGTAGAATGATTTAAATACAATATTTGTTTTTGCAGTCTTGATCGGTTTATATTTATTTACACGAACATATTTAAAGTAATAACAAATAGGTACCTACTCATACATAATAAACAACAGTAAAATAATAATTTTTACATAGAACCAAATTAAACGTTTACCATTAAAATCATCGATGAAATACATACCTATACAAGTGTAGCGAAGAAAAACATCGATGTCAGCTATGCTATGTCCACGATTTTTTTTTATGCTTCTATTTTAATAATTATTATAATATTCATTATTAATGTATGCAATTTTTTAAATTTTTTAGCGTTTAATGTTATTACAATTTAAATGTTAACGAATATTTGATATTTTCCGTTATGATAATTTAAATGTTATTAACGTCTTTCCGTTTATCGTTATGTTTTTCGTTATCTATTTCAATCGTTTTTTGAATCGTTTTTTGAATCGTTTAACGTTTACTTATAATGTTATGAAAACGTATTCAAGACCTGATTATCAAGAATATACGACCACTAGAATAAAAGATAATTTTTTTTTTTAAATACTGTCTAGTTTTATAGATAATATAATATCTATTTATGTACGAGTGTTATCACAACTCATAAGTATAAAAATCACAAAATATTGAATTATTGAATTATATAGGTATTTAACCACGGACTATATTATTATCTATATCTACAATTGAAAATTATTTGTTTATTTATTATATCTTTTATTCTAGTAGTCGTACATTTTTGGAAATTAACCCATTCGATGGAGAAAAATTAGGTCTTAAAATAATGCAGTATAATAACTATTCATAAGTTTTACCATTTAGGATATAATAATAAAAAATCAATAAGTCTTCTATGCCGTACATATAAAAACGACATCACTACGGGTCGGAGCGCATTCTGGCGGATGCGACAAATCTGGACCACTTTGTTCAGGACAGTTCGGCGTTCTTTCTCTAATATTTATGGTTCTATCTAAAGCCGTGGCCTTAAGTAAATACAATATTTTGTAAGGTTTATATGTCTAATTTATATTGGCTATAATGCAGCTTAGTTTTTTTACCTTTTTGCATCCGCAAGCTTTAGCTTAGTCTTTCAGTTTTTTCCTCGAAAAACACATATTTAATAATTAATAAAGCTAATCTATATGTCTGGTTATTTATTTCATATTATAATTTTATATAATATGTATGTTAAATTTTTTATTACTTATATTTTATAGTATATAATAGTTATATTTTGTTGTGTGATTCACAAATTCATTGTAATGTTGAATGTTAATACTTGGCAGTTACATTGGATTAATTCCGTTTTTTGATCCTCGAAAATCTGTATAAGACTCTAGAAGTAGAATAATAGAATAAATACTATATAATATAAAATATAGCTTACGAGCCGGGTCCGAAACTTACAGCGCTTAAAATTAATTAAATTTAATATATCCACTATTAATAATATACCTAACCTATAACCATATTATCAATATACCAGTAGTTATCCTACCATATACGAGCAAAGTGCTTTCACCCCCTATTTGCCACCTTTTAAATATTATTTATTGTAGACACGCATACAACACTGAAAAAAATACCTATTCGAAGTAAATTCTTATCCCTGTGAACTTATATAGTAGCGCGTAACATTATAATATAGCAGTCTACATATATTAACTTCTGTATGACAAATTTGTTTGTAGTTTGTTAGAGAGATTGTCGTCGGACAACTCAAAATCTCAATAAACTGGTTACACGTAGCCATTTTTTTTCTTATGGAAAAAATATTATTACTATTCTTGTATTTTAATATTTAATACGTTCGTATTGCGTTTTCAAAAAAAAAAAAAAAGAAAAGTAATAATAATAATAATAGAAAAAAAAAAAAAAAAAAAAAAACGGGGGAAAGAGAAAGGAATTGGTAGGTAATGAAAAATTGCAAAATGATTGATTGGAATTTTGAAAAGCTAGTGTTTTTCGAAACTCGGAAACGCCATTGGTGCATAGAACGTATTGTCGAGATCGCGGGAAAATGGAACAAAAGCCCAGCTCTGTAATAATAATACATTCTCCATTGTCCACGCCCCAAAGCACGCTGTAAAATATCCAGAAAAAAAAAAAAAAACAAAAACAATTAATAAGGTGTCAATATTAAATGGCGATACTCTTAAACCCTTTAATTCAATTTGACGAAAAAAAAAAAAAAATAATAATAATAAAATAAAAAATGAAAACCGCTCTCGCAAAACGCAATGCGAATGTTACCGACGTTATGTAAATAAGTATATATAGACATTTCACGGCTGTCATTGACGGGTCTCAAAATGACATTTCATAAATAAAACTTCCGATCGAAACCTTTAGAATATGAAAATATTTCCTCTGCGTAAATAAACTTGGTGACGCGGAAATACAAATTCACATTTTTGCAAATCTCGACATTTTTCGTATATTATGCGTAGTTATATGGCATTGTGCATGCGTATACATATAATGTATTTATGTAATTAGGTATATTATCTAATTACGTTTTACGGACGTGTAATATTTGGCCCCTGCCCACTAATCTATAATTTTTTTTCAAGCAAATCATCCTTTTTTTTTTTTTTTTTTAGATATCTGAAACATAATTTTATTTTATTAGGTATCGATTGCAGTCGAGTCGTCGGCAACGAATTTTATTCCCTTTTCGGTTTAAGCTAAGGTGTCCAAGTCATATATAAAATATGATTGTGTGGTTATTCAAATGTACGCACACAAATTTATATTATAAAGAGAGAGAGAGAGAGAGAAAGAATAAAGGCGTTTAAATGAACTTATTGACGTTCGAATGGAAATATTACTAAAATATAATATTACCTCGGGGGGGGGGGGGAGGAGGGGTTGTCGCGACAATTTTATTGTACCTACTCATACTGTCATTCGTTACCGATTCGTATAAAACGTTGTTTGTATATTGAGTGAATTCAAGTCAATCATTATAATATACAGCACGAATAATACCTACTCATAATGCATATAAATATAATTTATATCGTGTATTCGTGTATAGTCGCTATTATAATATTATTTTTAGCGTTCAGTCATTGTGTATATTTAGTGATTTGATATTTTCTTTCAAATAGATGTGTACTTACCCATAATTTTGCACCTTTGTAATAAATATTTATAAGTATAGGTATATATTCCTACTAGGTACCTACCTATATTACATAGGGGAAGGTGGGTGTGAATGGCGGCCACCTAAGCAAAATTTACAATATCTCAATAACTATAAGTTGAAAATACTTGCTAATGGTTTTAATTTATGTAGAAATATGTTAGGTATCATATACATAAGTTTCAGATTTTTAAAATTAATATTAATATATTTTTTTTAAATTTTAAAAAAACAAATGAAAATGACCGGTATTATCCATATAGTGGGGTAATACCAGCTATACATATTAAAAATACGTGTAAATATATAAGAAATTACAATTTGATTCAAGAATTACTCAAATTTTCCTTTATATCTTTCCTGAATAATTATGAACCTCGTTTAGTGGCTAAAAAGGAAAAACAGTATAATTAATAATAATTTAATTAAATAATTATTAAGTGGAAAATGTAAATTATGGAACATTGTGTTCAGTTTTAGGTA